>JAKSZP010013169.1:0-293007 GCA_022478985.1 Massospora cicadina
TTTATAATAGTATGATGACTATTCTCCATAAATTAATGGAAGTCCTAGATCTTGGCCCAACTCTCAGCCAGTATTTCCACCCAATATACTTGTTATGTCTTAAAATAGAGATTTTTTCCCTTGTACCATCTAACCCAATCTTCTCTTAGATTCCAATTGACAGTTTCTCCAGTTCAACGCACAATCAGCAGCAATCCCCAATTTGATTCCACTTCTTCTCTGAATCTCTGCTCAGATCCTTACTCTTTTCCTTAAAGAGTCTCCCAATTATTGCACACAGACATACTATCCCTGAGAAAGAATAGAACAAATGAATGCTGAAAAAGTTTACTAAGCTAGTATATCTACTGTATACTCTGTTGTGTTTTTTATTATTAGTGAATTCTAGGGAATTTATAGTAGGGGATTTGGCACCCAACCCTCAGTTGACACCTCTTTGATATAATGCCAGCCATTGCCATTGAATCGCCCATACTAATCTCAGCAGCAATGGTATTTCCTATCCTGGCTAGGATTCTGTCATTGGACATCCTCAAGACCTAAAATGGAAAGAGATATAAAATATTTCCCCAACATTTTCCTCTCAATCCAAGCAAACCAACCATATTTGGCAAGTGACCTGCTTAGGTAATGGCACTTGTTACCCATTAAATCAGGTCACAACCAACTGGTTGATTCACTAGTTGCAGGTGGCATCACTCACCTCACAACTTGCTCCTTAAATTCACAATCAGTCAGTGATAAAACCTGACCAATCCCAATTGGTACACCTGATAGTTAATCAACTATCAGATTCCCCTATTTGTCAGCAACTCTGCCTGATAAGATATTAAGCATTCATCTGGATCAGTACCAATGGATCTGATGAGGTAAATAACCTAAAGTCCCCCAAATATAGTTACCCTGAAATCAGGGTCAACCAATTTCCAATTCACCTTGCATTAGGGAATTATCCCCTAACAATTCCTGATAATTTAGCTGGCTAGGAATATGGGCAAAAATCCCAACACATTCCCCTCTTGCCTAGATTTCCAGTGAGAAAAGGACTGGGGCAGGAGAATACTACTTTGGACACTTGGTCAAATACTTCATTTGCTCAAGCAGAGTATGATTATCAGTACTCAACGCTGCTTGGGACAACCTTTGGCATGTGGCTCTCCTCCTCTTCCTCCTCGCTACCACCTACTCAGAGTGCGGTCCCCACAATCTACTGTCATGCTGGGCTGATCAATTTATTTGTGACATTGTTAATCCTGGGATCCAGTTTTCCCCCTGTCAGGGCATATGATTCACTGTCATATTCAGGATCCTTGGTCTGGAATTCTCAATTTCCTGATTTTCTCCTCATCCTCAACAGAAGATTCTTGCTGTCAATGTTCATTTTATGGCCTAATTAAGAATGCTTATTAAAATTTGCCCTTGTTCTTTTTCTTCTCATAACCTCTTGGCTCATATCTTTCTTAATTCTTCTCTGGAGAGCTTATCACATTAATTTTGAGATAAATTATCCAAAATTGGAGCTTAATTGATTGTAGAGTTCATAATTTCAACTATCATATAAGTCTGACTTCTACATTTCATCCAGCTCATATGTAAAATTCCAAGTTGCGGTACCAACAGCTACTCAACAGTTTGTCTGATAAAGATCTTTGGATCTTCCAGCAGATGAGTTGGGCTGCACAACGGAACCTCTCTATGGTCCTTCCAGGACTCATACGCCTAGTCTGGTGCAAGCAACTAGTCCTTCCATGGAATTATTGGAAATGGTAATAACCCCTTTTAAACCAGGCTAGCAATTGTCTCAAACAACTCGTGGCTGATCCTTTCTCTGTCATCAATTCCAGAGTTAGATTTCAAAACTCTCCTGGATTCATCTACTTTTGAAGATGCACCTAACATCATCATTGATGCTCCTGAAATAATGCCCTTTGCTCTTTATTGCTCCTTTCACTCCAGGTCAGACTTGCTTCTGGAGTTCCTCTTCTGACTCAGTCAATACTACAAGCCAGCTGTCTTAACCACCAAACTCACCATCAGCAACAGCGTTCAATTTTAAACTCCCTTATGCAGAATCAAGGACTCAAGTCACTAAGGCTTTATCCATAGCACTGAATTCTTCCAATCTTGAAAACATCCTAGATCATAATATCACCGCTTATGCTCTTTACTTTGCCAGCCAAGTTCTTTGAAGTTGGGCCACAAAGCTTCCAGCCTCTCCCAGTTTCCATCACTCATTCTGCTTCATCTTCTGAGAAGCTTATAGTTGTTGCTTGCAGGATGCCATTTGCTCTTTACATGACTATCTCATTTCTGGCACATTCCATTGGTATCTTCTGCTGATGGCTTTAATAGGGGGCATAATTTGGCAACCCCCATCTAGTATCCCTTGTTCGCTGCTGGCCCATATGTCCAGTGTTCTTAACAAAGCCCATTGGCAAGCGCTCAAGACTAATCTTCCAGCTCTGGTACCATATCAGGATTATTTGGGGTTATTTGCTGACTGCCTTTTCCTGTACTGCTGCTTCCCTCCCTGCTTTAGGATATTGCGATTGGCTTCTTCTGACATCTCAATTTCCCTTTCCCTAGTTGCTTTCTCACAGAAATCTGCATCCGCTTAATGAACTTGGTTTCCTGTAGGTTTAGCCCTTTCTAGCGTCCAATCTCACATAGATTTTGATGTGTTATTCACTTGTACTGTGATCCATCCTCCCTCCCCCAAGAGGTGACATAGGCGGAATCATCCCCAAGTTAAGGATAATCAATAAATAAAAATTATAAAATATATCAGTTTTTTCTATATGGTTTTAATATTTTTTTCAATACCTTTATCAATCTTTTATTATTTCTCTTCTTTTTTCCATGGAACTTGACCTTGTTTTAGTTCAGCGGTCCATCTTTCTTTTTTTTAGTACTTGCGGTCCATCTTTCTTTTTTTCTCCAAACTGGATCCTAGGTATTCTTAGACCTACCAGTTTTCTATAGTTCAAAGGTCCTTTTTTGGACTTGATTTAATCATTAGGACATAACCAACTTAATGGTTCATCAGTCCTTTGGAAACTCTTTTTTGTTATTATTTTCTCATTGATCCATCACTTCAAATACTTAGCATGGACTCAATTTACTTTCCTTCCATCCAATATGTTCTTGATGGAGTAGGCATCTGTCACTGTCTTGGCGATAATCTCAAATGGACCTGACCACAATGCATCCAGTTTGTTTCTTCTCCTGAAACCATGCATATTGCAATATGCAACCCTTTCACCTTTTTAATATTCTGATAAGGCCGTTCAGTTCTTATCACCCATCAATTTTGCCCATATCTTTTTCTTCAAAGTCATATCAAATGCTTGCAATTGCATTTCGATCAGGATATTCATCAATCATCTCAGGTACTGCTTGGCACTCATCCCCAATGTTGGTTCTACCACCAAATATAAAATCAGTAGCAATGTGGCCTTCCTCCCATATAGCAACTCAAACTGCATTTTCCCCATTGCTATATGATGACTGATATTGTAGGCAACATCACCAAACTCAGGTACATTCCCCATGCAGAAGTTCTTCCTACTACCAGCTTCTTCAGCGTCGTGGCCAGCGTTCCATTAACTCATTCCACCAGTCCATTCGTTTCCAGCTGGTAAGGTACAGACATGACTCCTCAGATCCCCATTATCTCATTCAACCGTGGGATCACATGAGATGTGAAGTTTGTCCCATTGTCACTCAGCAGGACCTGTGGGCATCCATGTTAGTATACTACTTGATCCAGTATGAACTTAGCAGTACTGGTAGCATCTACTTTTACCAAGGCCTTCATCCCAACCCATCTCATCAGATTATTGATTGCAACTATTTCATTACTTGACTCCCCCTGTGCTCATTATCAGTGGTATCATCATGTCATTGGACACTGTATTCCAGGCAAATCCAGGGTGGACCAGTTGGTATCCAGTTGTTTTTATGTGGCTTGTGCAGCTGAAACTCCACACAACAAGCTAGATAGTCAGCGATGTCATATTGATTGACTCCCAGTAGTACTGGTAGATATAGTCAGTCATTTTCTCAGGCCTCCATGCCTGACAACCTTATGAGCGGCTTGCATGATAACTGCTCTTTCCAACAGCTTTGGGAATAGTAACTGCTTCCCATTAATTATCTTAAACACTTTACCATCCATGGTCTCGGTGTTTTCCATCATTTTAAAGCATACCTTGGATTTCTTGGGGATCATTCCAATTTCTCCATTGACCATTCTCTGGAATAACTCATCCATTTGCTGGTATACCATCTGGATCATTGGTAACCACAATAAGCCATCCGCATTCTGGTGAGAAGCCTCTTCTTGGTGGACAATCTCATAATCATAAGCCTGTATATTTAGTGCCCATTGGGCCAGCCATCCTTCTAGTTTTCTCAAATTGTGGAGCCAACGCAACGAGGAGTGGTCTGTCGCCACTTTGAAGTGCATTCTGTGGATGTACACCCAAAACTTTTTAAAGATGTAAATGACCGCAAGGCATTTACACTCAGTTACAGTGTAGTTCCTCTCAGCGGCTGAGAGTGTCCAGCTCACATATGCCACCAAATGTTCATCCCCAAGTTCATATACTTGGCTTAATACAGCACCAATTGTTGTCAATGAAGCATCAGTTTGTTAATAAATCTTTGATCTAAATTCAGATATTTCAAAATTGGAGAATCTATTAGGTACTGGCATAGCTCATCAAAGGATTCCTGCGCTTCTTCATTCTATATGAATCATTTCTTTGGATCCTCCAACAGATGGAATAAGGGCTCAGCGATTCTGGAAAATTCCCAAAAAAATTTTCTATAGTATCCAACCATTTCAAGGAACACTTGAAGTATCTCAGACACTCTTCAGCACAACCATTTGTTCTATGGCTTCAATCTTCTGGGCTTGTAGCTGCAATCCACTAGAGTTGATCACAAATCTCAGATATTCCAACTTTTTCTTGAAGAAGTGAAACTTCATCAGCTTAATCTTCAGGTTGGCCGCGGACAAGCTCTTGTATACTTCTTTCAAGTGGTGTAAATGGTCAGTAAACGTCCTACTGAACTTATTGATATTGTCCAAGTACACCAGGATGCATGACAGCTTCAAGTCACTTAGTATAGCGTCCATGGCCCTCTGGAACATTGCAGGCGCATTGCATAAACCCTGGGGCATCCTTGTCAGTTGATATAGCCCCTGCGTGGTAATAATTGCACATTTTTCTTAGTCATCTCTTGGCAAATCAATTTGCCAATATCCCAATATCAGATCCATCGTGGAGAAAAAACTTTGCTTCTCCTAACTAATCTAGCGCATCATCTATTCTTGGTAGGGGATATAAATCCTTCTTTGTAATCTATTCAGCTTCCAGTACTCAATCACCACCCAATTAGAGCCATCCTTTAATTTCACAATAAGAATTGGACTCACCCAGGGACTCAACGATGGAACTAGAAGCCCATGATTCACTAGTTTGCTGATTTCTTCTTCCACTACCACTTTAGCCACCTTTAACCGTCAAATTGGGCTCATCCTGATCAGCAAATTTTCCCTGGTATTGATCTTGTGGATCACATCTCTTGAGCATCCCAAATCATGATTGTCCTGGGCATATACTTCCCAATACTTTTTGAACAATTCAATCACCTCATCTTGCTGCCCTTCCATCAGATCAGCAAGTTGCTCTCAATCAATCAATAGTTTGATATTCTCAGTTACCCCAGCTGGTAATCCCATCTCATTGAGGGTCCCAAAATTGTGGAATTTTCTCAGTTCAGCCATCAGGATTAGATGAACAAATGCAACGATCTGATCCTTCTCAATCTTCATCAATTTTTTACTTAAATTCTCCAGGAGAACTCAAATTTCTCCATGGCCTAGAATTATTATTTCAGGAGCCACCCAAGGATATACTCTGGACTTCATCCAGGGGCTTTCTGACCTCCCCATACATTAGCTCCAGTATTTCTAATGTCAACACCATGTCAACTATCATCTGTGATCCCTGTGATATAGTTTTATCATTCTTGATCCTCAGTGGATTTCCAATTTTTTTAGGATTTCCGTCAGCATTTCTTGTCGCTTATGTCCAAATATTTGGTATTGAGTAAGGACAATGTCATCATTGTATATCAAGTTGATGAAGTTGTTTCTCCTACTCAGTGGAGCTTTCCCGTCCTTCTGATAGACAAATGGTAACGTCTGACTCAATATGGTCAATGTATTATCCTCAAAGTTACATATAACTCTGTACTTCTGTATAAATTTCATCCTGATCAGAATGTCATAGTTTTGGTTGACCAAAATTATTGCTGGCACAGATACCACCAAGGAACCAAATCAAAGCGGCAAAGTGCTATATGCTCCACATGAGATGGTGGTATTTGGCCCAGCTGTCCCGTACTCCTTCTTGTGTTCCAAGTCAGGCAAGATCTTCATCCTCTTCAGCAGCTTGGTTGAGACAATGTTAATGGGCGCTCTGCTGTCAACAATCACCCTCACCCTTACTTGATTCACTTGTATATCTACATATGTACATTCAAAGTATTGTAAGATAGTGTTTACTGAGTGTATAGCAGTGTTATTAGCCAAATGAGGGTGTAAATGATTTGTGCTAATAAATCAGGAAATAATTCCTTTATTGCGCTGAGGAGGATCAACAGGTTTGCCTCATCTAAATGAACTTCACTCAATTCATCAGGATTATCTGCAGCTTGAATCTTGTCTGCAGGTTGTCAGGTGTATGGCCAGGCAACTTCCTTGATTATCTTGGGGTCGATTCCATTTGACCTGGATCTTGTTACCATGTTCATGTCCAAATTGACCACTTGTTACAGTTGATCCTGTATGTCTTTGTCCACAAACAGATCACTGATGTCAATTTCCTCATGCATAATTTTGGGAGGAACAGGCTTCTCAGAAGCTCTAGAATGTTCCCCATATAGGCTGCAGGCCCTTTTCCTGACTCCTTTGCAGCTGCAGATTCTTTCACTTAGACCACATTGATTTGATCCTTTGGCTTCTTGCAATTTACAGTGAAATGTCCCTTTCCTCCACATTGTTAACAGACCTCCTCCTTCTTATTAATCCGTTTGAACTCTTTGGGCTTATTTTCTGGCACGGTTCAGTTGTTCATCTCTTTAGCACCCTCGTTCCCCTTCATGGAATTTGAATTTCATACTGGGTTGGATTTGAAACTTCTGTTTGGGGCATTGAAGGTTGCTCCCAAGATTTTCAAATTATCTACCATCTGAGAGATAGTAATTTCCATCGCAAACCTGGAGGACATCATTCAGTGCAAATTACGGTAGGTCCAAAGGGCCATCTGTAATGCAAAACTGACATCAAAGTCATCCAGTACCTTTGCTCCAACCAGGATTTGTGATTCCTGGTAGAAACGATCCATGAAGCTTGCTAAAGATTCGTCTTTATAGAATTTGATGCCCATAAACTCTTGTTTGCGCTTTAGCATGCGCGTTGGGCTCCTGAATTCCTTCATAAAGCCACTTTGGTCTCTGCATTTGACCAGCTGTCCCTCTCCAGGTGGGGCAACAATAGGTTTTACTATTGATGTCTAGGCAATTCATCACCATCAATGCCTTTTGACAATCACCACATCTGTACATAGTCATATTTAACAGTCAAAAAAACGCTGGGGCGTTATCCCAATGGAAAGTCAGCAATTTTGGTGTTGCCATAAATTGCTCCGAGGTTTATCTAGCCGCATCTCTAGGTTTGGCTACTCAGTTCACTTGGGGAGTGTTTCTGGGCGTCATCTCTAAAATAGTGGCAAAAGTGGGCGACATGTTTCTTAGGGTATTTGGCTACCCAATTATTGTATGAGGAGTTTTTTCTTCAGCATCAGTTGCCACATATGGCTCACAATCGCATTTGTGAATTTTAAACTCCTCACTGTTTAATCAGTCACTTGATATCAGCGCTGAAATTTATCAACAGAACGCGATCTGCTTCACGCTCTGTTTTCAGAAATAAGACTTCTTGAATTAATTCCCCTTCTTTCTTATTTAATGACATTACTTTTCCAAATAACTCATTCCTGAGACTTGTGACATTATCAATCCCTTCCTCCATCTTGATGACTCTTTCTTCCAAGGATGCGAATTCTCAATGATCCACCAAGTTTAGGGCATTCCAATTTACAGTGGCAAACTCTGTCCATAGTTTTCTTAACTCATCTTTATATGACATCCCTCTAAGCTCTTTTTACTCAACTACACCCCTGTAGTGAGCACCACTTTGTGAAAATTTATAGGTTTGATTATTTTTGGATGATAACCTCTATAGACTTATCACTTGCACAGGTTCAGTTTTTGTGCAATTCATCTGCATTGTATAATAGTTGATATGATTGGTTGATAATAGTATGATGACTATATCCACATTTGAATGGAAGTCCTAGATCTCAGCTCAACGCTCAGCCAGTATTTCCGGTCTAAATACTTGTGATGTAATAATATAGGGATTTTTTCCCTCATACCATCTAGCCCAACCTTCTCTTAGGTTCCCGTTGATGGTTTCTCCAGTTCAACGCACAGTCAGCAGCAATCCCCAATTTTATTCCACTTCTTCTCTGGATCTCCACTCAGATCCTTACTCTTTTCATTAAAGATTCTAAATTATTGCACTCAGCAATAATATCCCTGAGAAACAATAGAACAAATGAATGCTGATAAAGTTTACTAAGCTAGTATATCTACTGTATACTCTGATTTTTTAGCACTAGGTGATACCAACCTGAAGGGGGATACACCAATCTACTGTATACTCTGTTTTTTTTAGCACTAGGTGATACCAACCTGAAGGGGATACACCAATCTATTGTATACTCTGTATAATGTATATTGTATACTGTATACTCTGTTGTGTTTTTTATTATTAGTGAATTCTAGGGAATTGATAGTGGGGGATTCAACACCCAACCCTCAGTTGACACCTCTTCAATAAAATGCAGCCATTGCCATTAAATCACCCATCCTCATCTCAGCAGTGACAGTCTTCCTTATACTGGCTAGGATTCCATCATTGGACATCCTCAAGACCTAAAACGGAAAGAGTCAGAAAACGTGTCCCTAACGTTTTCTCAAAATCCAAGCAAACCAACCATATTTGGCAAGCGGCCTGCTTAGGTAATGGGTCTTGTTACCCATTAAGGCAGGTCACAAACCAACTGATTGTTTCACTAATTGCATGTGGCATCAATCACCTTACAACTTACTCCTTAAATTCCCAATCAGTTGGTGATGAAACCTGACTGATCCCAATTGATACACCTGATAGATAATCAGCTATCAGATGCCCCTATTTGTCAGCAACTCTGCCTGACAAGATATTAAGCATTCATCCAGATCAAAACCTGATGGATCTGACCAGGCGAATAGTGTAAAATCCCCAAACATAGTTACCCTGAAATCAGGGTCAACCGATTTCCAATTCACCTCACATTAGGGAATTATCCCCTAGTGATTCCTGGTAATCTAGACAGCTGGGAATATGGGCAAAAATCCCAACAAGTACTGAGGTTAAAAGTAGGTTGAGATAGGATTCAGGATAAACAAGTTACTATAGATAGCAATTGAGTACCTAACTTAGTAAAACTTGCATCTTTGGTTGCTAATATAATTATTCTAAAACTTTTAATGATTAATTTAAATTAATGTCAATTATCCTTGGCTTAAGTCACCAGTAATCCTAAAACTAGAATTGTTATTGGGATCAACCCATGATAGTTTTAGAGTTTTCAAATCACTTGAATTATTAATAACTGTTATCAGGGTTGATCCCTGACTCATTTTTAGCTCAACTCAAGGTAATGAGGAGAATAATTTGGTTACTACCAATAATTAAATATTAGTTAGTCATGATCCATAGTAAGAGGCTTCACTCAGAAAAGGGTGAATTCCAACATAACCCCCTTCAAGCCTTGGCAAGGGGTTAAGAGTCAGTACGTCTTAATCCTAGTAGGAAAATGGGGGTCTTCAGATTCTTTAGGTGTAGTTTAGTATGGGCAAAAAAGAAAATAAGATTTTGATGCCCATAGCTTGACAAAGACAAGGATGAGGACAAACATAGCAGGGGTTGAATGGGCAGAGGTAGATGGCGCAGATACAATAAAGAGATTTGTTAAGAGGAGTTGTTGGTAATAGTTGTGGTAGAAACATAGATGTCAAAAGGCAACTTAATTTTTGGCCTATTTGAATGAGCATCAGCATCATTTCCAGTTAGAACAGGGTGATGGAGAGCAACTGATTACAGGATTTATTAAAAACCATTGGTACTGATTGCCAGCAGGGTGTTGCAGGTTATATTTGTCATAAAGTTGCTGGTAGCCCTTAATTAGCTCAACTCAATATAATGAGGATCATATTGAGAAAATTTAAACTTTTATAAATTATCTTCAGCATCAAATCACCAGTACTTAATAACTTAAAGTGTCAGAATTACCACCACTCACTCTAATAATAGAAACATCATTATTCAGCTGACAATATGATTATCTTCAGCATAATTTTATAGTAAACGCAATAACAATAAATTTATTGGGGATTATTACTTATACTTTATGTTAGGATTCCTGACCAAATTCAAGATTTGGATGAGTCAAATGATGGAAATCAAACTCAAACTGTCAAAATTACAGGGGATAATCCCTGACAAAAATCACCACCTTGCAACATCAGGGACAATGCCTAACTAATGCAGTCATTTATGAATCTCCCAAAACTACCTAACTTTGGGGTTCAAACCTAATCTATGCGGCGTGTGAATCACAATTAGGAAACTTGAAGTAGATCTTGGCTTAGTATGCTTGAAATTTGTCTGAGACACTTGCCTGATTTTCCCCTATTATGTGCAAACTAAACTAATAAATTTACTCTCTTATTTTCTCAAAATTTTAATATAAAATTTGGGTTATTTTTATTTTGAAATTGTTTTATCAGACCAAGTATCTGGTATAAGACTTATTGCCCAAAAGAAGCGTAAAGGTATTTATTCAACACCCTCAGGCTTTGGGTCACCTGGGTAATAATTATTAAGGTATCTGTGGTGATGCACCCATATCTCAACAAAACTGGTGCTCCCTGCCAGGTACACCCCGAGTTCATGGCGTAAAAATATATATATGAATAAAAAATACAATGGACAATACCACACCAGAGTTAAATCCTTCTATGGATCAAGAACGCCTTAACTTTGTGGCAAAATTAACCGCTGTGATATGTGGGATGGAACAACAAATTCTCACCCATTGAGCAACGTCAACTTGAACTTTGTGATGCAATTACCAAGCTAAAAAGAGAAATTTGGCAGATAACCCCACTCATGGCCACCAAATTGGCCCTTCATACCACCCATGAGTGGGTAGATTTAATTAATTATAAATATCAATGACTTACAAAGTCAAATGGATGATCTCCACACTCATATATTTCCCAGTGTTAGCAGTTCCTCTTTGGGTGGAACTGCATCCCTGGTGTCCATTCACATCGTTTGGCCATTAACCCCCCATTGGCACATCCAAGCCGTCATACAAAGTGAAGAATATCCCAGGCTAAGGGAGCATCTTCTCTACCCTATTTCCTTATGAAAGTGCCACGGAAGAAGCTACCAACATCCAATGGCTCAGACTCTTAACCAACTGTTTTAGTCACATAGTTCATGACATTATGGTCCCCCATATAATGAATTGCTGGACTTAGGATGGTACCAAGGCTGCTTTGGTTCAGTAATTTGTCAGCAATTTAACTTTATTTAACCAAAAGCAATCTTTTATGGGCATAAGCCTCAATTGGGGAGAAACCTTCACTGAGTTTGCTCACCCTTTTTAACTTGAGGCCCAAACGTTGGGTGCTGGAAAGCATCTTACTTTAGATTATGCTATCTTTTTAGCACTAGGTGGTCCCAACCTAAAGGGGGATACACCAATATTTATCTAATCACACCTGAGCTCCTAAGAGCTTGAGGCGAAGGCAGGGGTAAGCGGAGGTGTTGAGAAAGGGTGGGGGAAAGCTTTTCCAGAGCCAGGTGTCCACTCTAACTGACCTATTGGCCCATGTCGACATGGTAAATACTCTCAGAGCCATCTCAAAATGAACCTGAAATTGGGTGATCATATGGGGCAGCATCCACAGAATGGAGTCAAAAGTGGCGCAAAGATATGAATTATGAATAGTCCATATCACTACACCAAATTCCAAAACCCTTAATGATTGGGAGCAATTGGGGAGTGAGAGGTTGAACATGAAGTCCTGAACAGGGTGCGCTACCTAGGGTTCTGCTCACAGGAGTTCGCGGACCTTGCTCCAGAAAGGGGCTATGAGGGGGCAAGTAAAGAAGCGGTGGAGGTGGGTTTCTGTCAGCTCTGCACATCGTGGGCAACCCTTGTGCTGGAATGTGGGACCAGTTCAATCCCCTGTCCTGTATGAGCAGTGTATAACACGCCACAGTTATTTGACACTTTTGCTGAGAGAACAGGATGGGTAACTTCCTTCCAGAGTGCCTTGAGATCACATTTCACCATGGGGAGTAAAGGTTCAAGGAGACGAGGCCGCATTGGGGGGTCTGTACAAAGGGTTGAGGTGGGATATAACAATCCTCCCATTGTGGACTAGGGTGTGATGCTGGGGGCTGATCACAGGGCCACTCCTTTTATAAGTGAAGACGTGGCACACCCGTACTCCTGCCCTCTTAAGTGCAAGGAGAGCCTGATTCCAGTAAAAAATTGATGAAGGTTTGAGGCGGTGGCCTGGCTGGTTTGTTAGCCACTCTCCCACAGCTGTTGGTGAGGTTCGTGGGAGCCCTAGAGAGACTGCTAAATCCTGGCGTAAGTCTGGAGCCCATTGTGACATTGGAGCCATATCCCAGCAAATGATGGGCTTAAGGAACCCCGTCAGTATTGAAGTGGCATGAGACCTAGTGTCCAAAAGACCTAGGCCCCCTCACTGTGGGGTCATAATATTGTGGTCAGAGCTGTGGGTGGGTGGTTGGATCCCCATATCCAACAGCGAAGTATCAAATTCAACCTAATGTAGAAACTGTCCTTAAAGGGGCAGACATGAGCGAGAAACCATAACTTTGATAGCAGAAAAACATTTGCCATCAGGGTATGTCCCTGGGGGGTGATATGCCAGCATCTCCAGATAGCTACATGAGAGTTTATTGCATTAAGCAAGCGGTCCTCATTATCCTTGATTACAACCCCTTGTGGTGTGGTGAGGACACCTAGATGCTGAAAGGTGTCCTGGGTAGGTTCCAAACCAAAAGACGGAGGAAAATATGTGGTACCAACTTGAACTATAACGGTTTTAGAAGTATTGACTTTTTCATTGGACGCCTTGGAGTAGCAATCCAGGGCCTCCATGGCCAGGTATAGGCCTTTTTACATCCAACTGCCTCTGCTGTGTCATCAGCAAAGGCTATGATGCGGGTGGGGGGTTTCATAGGAACCTTAATACCCACCAGTCGTTCCTGGAGTAGGTCCAGAAGAGGATCCAAAGCTATGTTAAACAATATTAGGATCAGTGGATCCCCTTGCTGGAGACCCTGTTCAACCATAACTGCTGCTGTAAAGCCTGTTGAGGACAGTACCTTAGTGTGAAGCTGGGCATAAAGCGCTGATAGCCATGTACTAGCTTGTGGTAAGATGTGGATGCGGGTTAGGGAGGCGTCCAGATACTTCCAATTTACTCGATCATATGTTTTTTCCAAATCCAGAAGCGCCACAAAACCATGTGTTTGAGACGAGGTAGCTGACAGGGTTGCCAGAAGCTCATTGTAATTGTTCAAAGCGATCTCCCTGGGATAAAGCCATGTTGAGCTGGGTTGAGGCGTGGTGCTGCCCACTTAGTAATACGGTTTGCTATAAGCTTAGTAAATAGTTTGTGGTCCATGTTCAATAGTGATATTGGTCACCAGTTTTCAAGGTCCTCTCGGCTCACTTTCTTATAGATAAGGGTCATAATTGATCCTCTCGAGTCAGGAAGTACTCCCCCTTTTGCCAAGAGGGTCAAGAAGAGAGGCTGGAGGGCCTTTGTAACTGCAACGGGATCCACTAGATACACCTCAAATGGGATACCATCTGGCCTGGGCCTTCAGGCGTGGTCTGTGGAATAGAATGTATATCACTTCTTGCTGTGTAATTGGTTCAAGAAGTTCTTCATCCGCTGAGAAATTAACTATTGGTTCTGGGGCCCCTTTAATGAAATCATGAACATCTGCTGGGCTTACCCAGGAAGCCTTGAAGAGGGCTGAATAGTAACGGTGGATCTCGCTGGTGATTTCCTTCTTGTTTGTGGTGACAGTGTTCCCCACCCTCAGGGTTGCAATCTTCTGATCCTTTGAGCGGGCTTTCTGCTTCTGGTAAAATAAATGGGTAGGCCGTTCCCATTGGGTGTAGTAACGTGATGATGTGAAGTTTGCTGCACGTTCTTCTTGCTCAGTAAGTTCCTGCTGTTATGTCTCGTGAGCCAATTCCCAAGCCTCCAACCATTGAGAGGAAGGCACCAGTCAGCAATTCCTTTCAAAGTGTCTTATTCTAGCTTCAGCACGTCTGACTTTAGCCTGGGCCGCTGTCATTCGATCCTTAGAACAATTGTAGGCTACCTTTAGATGATGCTATCACTGCTTTATTTTTGGTTTTTAAAAATATGCCTAACATTCTACTTTATCTAAAAGCGGTGAAGTCTAACTGGGCGTCTATCCTCCATATCATAGAAGCCATTTTGAAATTAATGCTGATCTGCTCAAACCTACTGGCCCCCTCGTTTTAATAACAATAAACCTCAGGCCCAAGTGCTAGCGGTTACACCCCCAGTCATCTACCCCCAAATTATCCTGAACTTTTTGCAAAAGAAACAACCATACTGTGGACACTTGTTGCTACTTTCTACGTAGGTTAGTAAATGATTAATCAGTATAGTGCAAGAGGCTCCCTATGCTGATGATAATCATGTGCCTCAGGACCCTTATATTATCTCTGATCCTAAACCCAGAACCTTCGGGATGCTTTTTGTTAGAGGCTCCTTCAGAAGTCAATGTACCCCTTTCTATCCAAGAAAATAAAGGTCATCATCATCCCTATTTTTATGTTGGTCAGTTACCCAATCAACTCTTAGAATTTAGTTCCTCCATGGAAAGCCAAGCGCTGGCAGACAAAACCTGTAAAAGCATTGAACGTCCCTGAGCTTGGCTGCGGCAAAATCCTCCACTTGCTTCACTACAAATCACTCATGAAATTTTACTATCTATTAAATCTCAGTTTGGCTCTTTGGTGGTTTGAGTAGAGTTAGTCGTTCATAAGGTTAAAGTATTGGCAATAATTGATACTGGCTCACCAGTTAACGTTATATCCTCCAAACTTATCAGAAAATTAAAATGGCTCAAGACTTTATTCATGATGCTGAATATGGGATGACTAGTAGTTGGACAACTAAAGCAATTGGGAAATAATCCGCCTTACCTCTCCGATTTGGAAATCTTATAATACTGCCCCCACTATTACATTAGAAAACAATAATTACAATCTGCTTATTGGGGTCCAACTTATGAGGAAGTTTAACTTCATCATCAACCATAAAGAAAAATACCTGTCTCTACTAGAATAACAGATTCTATTAGTATTCAAAATCTCAGCCAAATGTGAAGGAGCCCCAAAAAACAAACCTGCCTCCTTGAATACCCATCCTCCATTTGTAAAGTTGAATATTAAGTCTTATGAGGAAAAACTAAGTTACCCTCTGAGGCTGTGGATGCCGAAGGAGGGATTTCTCTGTATGCTTCCATCCTATTACATAACTCTCTGGCTCACAAGTAGATTGTGGATACTAAGATCATAATCACATCCCTCCTAACCAAGTTTTGGAGCTATGTGGCCACCCAAACCCTTCAATCAAAGAAGTGTTGACCTGCCTGGGGTTTTGATCATGCTTATGGGAAATCTATATCTATATCATTGTGAAATCTAACGGATCAAACCCTCCAAATCCCTCAGTATGCCCCTATTGCTTATGTAAAAGTATGCCTATAAAAAATTACCGATGTGAGTTGTTTTGGCTTTTTACAAATTCTAGGGTTCAACCCCCTACCCACCATAGCTCTTGTTGAAAGTATAATTGGAGAGACATTCTAACCCCTAATGAGCACCAGAATGCCAAAGACCTCCTCAAGGAGTATTTCAATACTTTTTCCTTGGGACCAAGTGATTTAGGCAAAATGTCAAGGGTAATTTGCCAAAAATTAGACTGAGGCTCACCCTCCATTCAAATCTTAGTCATACAGAATATCTAAAGGTGAGGAAGCTCAAATGATCCAGAGCTACAGCAATTGTTGAAAGCTGGTTTACTCGTGCCTTCTGGAAGCCTGTGGGCATCCCCACTCTAATTAATTTGGAAAAAGGATGCTGGCAACCGTGTTGTCATGGATTATGCCACCTCAATTTAATCACAAGAAAAGACAGCTATCCATTGCCACATATAGATGACTCCTTATGCTTGATGCCAGGTTCCCACTAGTTTTTGGCTATGGATCTTACCAGCAGATACTGGAAAGTCAATTTATCACTGGAGGATGGGGAAAATGCACCCTCATCTCAAGTGAAGGATTGTTCAAGCCCACTCAATGGCCGCAGGGGCTATGTAACGCCACTGCTACCTTCCAACGCGCCATGTACTGAATTTAAGGTGATTTAAAACATTCTTTTGTGATGGTTTATCTTAACAATATTACCATTTTTTTGAACCTTTACTGAACACATAGATCATCTCAGGCAAGTTTTCCAGAGGTTGAGGCAAGCTTTTCTAAAATTAAAGCTGTCAAAAGTCTCCTTCTTTTAGGATGAAGTGGATTTCTTAGTCTATAAGGTAGGGAAAGCCAGAATATCCCCAATGGACAACAAGGTTTTGACCATTTCCAAAATGTCCTCCCTAAATCCTACAAGATTTACAAGCTTTTTTTTGAGGATGGTGGGCTACTAACGCCAGTTTATTCACCACTTTGCTGACACCTCTGAGCCTCTAGTATATTTGATGAAGAAAGGAATACACTTCCAGTGGAACGAAGAGCAGCAGTAAGTCTTTGACCTGCTACGCATCTCTCTCTCATTCTCCAGTACTTATTCATCCTAGTTTCAATAACCCCTTTATCCTCTTCACCGATGCTAGAAATATAGCCATTGGAGCCATACTATCTCAGCACGACAAAAACTTAGTGAATCATCCTATCGCCTATATAGCAAAACTTTAACCAGAGCCAAATGCAACTATAGCGTTATAGAAGCGAGTGCTTGGAGTTACTACTGATAACTAAGTATTTCTGACCTTATTTATATGAGAGGCATTCACCATAATCGCCAATCATGCTTTCTTGCAATGGCTACAGCAAATGAATGACCCTGATGGGAGTTTAGACCGATGGGTGTCAAAACTTCAAAACTACAATCTTTTATTATTCATTAACCAGGGCTGATACACCAGAATGTGGATTATATATACCAGCTTCCCAAGTTAACTTTAACTGGTTCTGAGTGGATTAGCTCTATGACCTCTTAACTCAATCACATTTATGGAAAGATGAATCCCTGAATTTCAAAAAGAATAGCAACAAGATTAGTGAATGTCCTAAGATATTGATTGTAAACTATACAGGTTGTATCTCAAAAATGTTTGCCCTACATATGCCCATCGGCGAGAACTGACATCATATTAGAGGGACATCAGCATGTCAGTCATGAGGAATTTGTAAAACTTACCAGTGGCTAAAGGCTCAATGCTACTGGAAAGGAATGCTTGTCTCGATCCAAGTCATCTTAGAGTCCTTTCTGGTATGTAAAAGCCAAGCTGGACCAAATCCCCAATCTTAACATTTAAGGTTCCACCCTGTGAACCCTTCCATACTATTAGCATTGAAGCTGTGGGACCCCTCTCTTGAGCCTCTAATGGTCCTCAGTTCCTTCTTCTAGCTGTGGATCGTTTAACTAAGTGGATTAAAGCTGTATCGCTACCCTCCACTTTGGCAAAAGCTACCGCCACCTTCTTATATAATTGGATTATCACCCACCATGGGTGCCCTAACATAATTCTCTCCAACAGTGGGATAAAATTTCCGATTGTTGCTGATGAATGATTTAGCCAAACCTATGGGATCCACCAAGTTATTTTCCACTCCCTACCATCCTTCAACCAATGGAATGGTAGAGTGAGTGAATGGTACTTAACTGCCAGTCTCTGTTAACTGACCACTATTGACCCACTTCATTGGCACCAATATTTGCCTAGTGCAATTCTGGTCTATAGAATAAGCTACTACCAAATAATCAATATGTCTCCCTTCCAAGAATTGTATGGAAGAAATCCCATATTGCCTTCCAAAGTGCAGGCCATGTTAGATCAAGCTTCTCCTGATGCCCTCAAAGTTACTATGCAAAGCATTGTCAATAAAATGATCTGTTCCAGGCTCTGGCTTCTAATAACTTAACCGCTACCACAAGTAGAGAAACTAATTAATTTAATGATAAGCATAAGCCCCTGCACAACTTCCAACCAGGTGACTTAGTCCTTTTTTACCATCATTGGCCTGGAGGTCATGACAACAAATTGGGCACCAACAGGTCAGGGCCTACAAAGTCATTTATAACTATCAGGTTTCCGCAAGATGCATTCACTGGTGCTAACGCTGGGAAACCCAATAAGGTGGCTGACTTCATGGGTCTATGGTCAGCTGAGAGGACAGGGGCGGCTCTAGGCGCAACTTTGGATGAGATTTGTTCATTAGAATAAAATAGAACTTAAATAAACTAAGATAAAATTAAATCCTATTGAAAAAGTACTTTATTAGACTAACATGCAATGCAATTTTTATAGGGTGCATGGGGACACAGTACCTCAAGGATTGTCATGACCCCATCCATTCAGGATCTCTATTAATCTTCTGGATTGACCACCATTTTAACTTTACTCAGATCTCGCCACCCTCGTGACTGAATCAGTGGAAACCCCTCTTCACAAGACTCAAGGAATGGGGATGTAACAATTTCCTAATTTGGAGTAATTTAGATAAAACCCCAAATTTAGTATACTGGCATAAATCATAGAGTTACCCCATTCTCAAACTTATTAAGCCATTGGGCATTTGTGCCCCTCAAATAAAGGTATCAAACATCTCCCTGGACAAGGCTTTCACATAACCCAGGGAGAATTTTAACAAAAACTGGTGCAACAAACACTCAATTGTGGAGGTCATTCAGGGTACTGTGGTAAATAGTGTAAATAGTCAATTCCTCCAGTCATTTTTCTCCTTGCGCCAAGATCTAGTGGGGGGTGTTGTTGGTATTCCTGCCTGATTCTAAGATTCAGATGAGGTAAATGATGGAAATCAAACTCAAACTGTCAAAATTACAGGGGATAATCCCTGACAAAAATCACCACCTTGCAACATCAGGGACAATGCCTAACTAATGCAGTCATTTATGAATCTCCCAAAACTACCTAACTTTGAGGTTCAAACCTAAGCTATGCGGCGTGTGAATCACAATTAGGAAACTTGAAGTAGATCTTGGCTTAGTATGCTTGAAATTTGTCTGAGACACTTGCCTGATTTTCCCCTATTATGTGCAAACTAAACTAATAAATTTACTCTCTTATTTTCTCAAAATTTTAATATAAAATTTGGGTTATTTTTATTTTGAAATTTTTTTATCAGACCAAGTATCTGGTATAAGACTTATTGCCCAAAAGAAGCACAAAGGTAATTATTTAACACCCTCAAGCTTTGGGTCACCTGGTCAATGATTATCAATGGATCTGTGGTAATGCAACTATGGTTCTGACACTTTAATTCAGCTCAACTCAAGTTAATGAGGAGCCCAATTCCTTTTTTATGGATAGCAAACTTTTTTAATCTATCCTTGGCATTAGTTGCCAGAAAGAACCAAGATTTTTATCCACGTGTTATTCTGTGGTTGTTGAATCAAGCCATCAATTAAGTTATAATGAGGTCATTTATAACCCAGTGGTTGTCCTGAGTAGTTAATGGCCTGATGCATTGTGGCAAGCTCAAGAGGGTGCAGTTGGAATTTTGAGGATTATAAGAGGTTTTTTTTCAACCCTTCAGACTTGTCAGGGAGGATAGGGAGGCTCAAGTTGGCCTGTAGTGATTGAACCAATCTATCATCTAAGCTGGTATTGTGTTCAAGACTAATCCAGATAGGGTTCTTCTTGTTAGTTGATGAGACAGTGAGAGATTGATTAGCTTCAAGATCATCAATGCAAAAATAAGGCATGCTTTAGTGTACCTTTGAGGAATCTATTATGATCTAAAGCTTTATCCTTAGTGGCTATGATGCCAGTGGCAATAGGGTGTACTAGGTAAAGATTAGGGAGCACTTTAAGAAGCTCAGCAAATAAGCTGATGTTTTGCAGGAATCCTTGTGTACTTTTTAATTGCGCAGATCCTCTTGTTTCTTGGGGAAAACATTGAAAAGAATTATCTTTAAGTTCACCAATGAAAAACGAGGCTTGCTCTAGTGTAACCCCTTGGAATCTGATGAAATCATCATCTTTCTGCTTATTAAGAAGATGCCAGTGTTATTAGATGGAACTAGGGATTGGTTTAAACTGTTGGATCCAGAATGATGAAAGGGTTTCTCCTGTACAGCCTTAAGGTGTGGCTTGGCATGTTGTAAAGCTTGCAGGAGCTCAGCTCAGTACAGGTAGAAAGGCTCCCTTCTCCAAGGTAGATTTTGAAAACCTAGGGGTTTATAGGGGCTCCCTGTAGTAAAGATCTCTTGCCAGAATTCTAGCAGGTGGGTTGCTAGTTTGTTGCCAGCACAAAATTCCAATAATATGGCAGGTGCGGTATGCTTAGTACATCATTCTGTCTAAGAGAGGTATAAAGTTCCCCTTAAGTTCACAACCTTTCTTCCTGTTGGATAAGGGACTAAATAAAATCTATACTAAATTAAGTATATCAAGGTAAGTGATAATTTTATTAGGATAGAGCTTTGTACTATTTATAGTTTTGAGGCTAAAAGTGGGATGAGATGGAATTTGGGTTATACAAGTTAATAAGTGATAGCAAGTGAATGCCTAACTTAGTAAAGCTCCCAGATTTGATTACTAATAAAATAATAATAACTTTTTATAATAAAATAGTAGTAAATTAAGGATCAATTATCCTCAACTTTACTCACCAATAATCATAAAACTAAAATCTTTATTTGTCAAAATCCCCAATAGTTTGGGGACTTTTAAATCACTCAAAATAATAATTATAATTATTGTGGATGATCCCTATTGTGACAAGGGGTAAAGTATTCCACACATCCAATTGAAGTCAGGCAACAAAAGCCACAAGCAAAAGTATCTCAAAAGTTATAGTTTAATATAGTAAATTGGGGTTTTATTTAAGGGAAACAATTCTTAATTGGGAAATCCTTGTATGTTTCACTAAATATATAGTGGTACCCAAAATTAATTGGTAATTAGAATGTAACCTTTATTTTACTACCAACAGAATTATATAGGATATTAAAGAATTAGCATAAGGGATAAATCCACCAAGCGCTATCAAGCTAAGATCTATGTTAAATAGCAATCAGGGATTCTGCAACATTCTGATTACTTCTGTTAAACAGGATTCAATCGCTGAATATATTAGGTTTGAACTCTGACATCAGGAGGTTTTTTCAAGCAGCATTTGATCACATAATCTGGGTCTAAACCTCAATACTATTAGGCCTTAATAAATCTAGTCAGGGATTATTTCAACTGATAGTTTTGACAAAACTTTAAATCAGGTTTGAACCCTGTCATCAGATGTACACAAATCTTTAGTTTGTGTTAGAATCCTGATAATACCTCCTTCTAGATCTTAGTGAAGGGGGAAAAGACTAAGAGAAACTGACTGTGTACTCGTTTTACTTTTCCATGAGCGACCTCCACATTAGAATATTTATTTCCTCATTTATAGTTAACTTGTAGGGTCTTGACCAATTAGTACCCAATTTTTTATCACAACCACAAGGGTGATGATGATAGAAAGGTATTAAATCACCCTGCTGGAGTGTATGCAAAGGAACATATTTTTTGTTATACTGATTACCTTCTCTTAAGTTGTAGCAGACAAATTCTCAGGAACCAGGACCTGAAGTCAGATAATCTCAATAGTAATACTTTTCATATTAACTTCAGGGGCTTCAGGGGAAGCTTGATCTAACATGGCCAACACTATAGTGGGAAGTTTGGGATTTCTTCCATACAAAGCTTGGAAGAAAGACAACTTGATAATCTGATGGTAACTTATTCAATAGGTAAGGTTTGTACTAGTTAGATATTGTGGCCTACATAAAATTGTCAACCATGTCCATTTTCTGGAGGGTTGAGGTTAATGTGCCATTTGGTTTCTCTACCATTCCATTAATTGCAGGATGGTAAGGAGTGGAAAATACCTGAGTGGACCCTATTAGTTTCATAACTCATTCACCAGTGATGATCTAAAATTATGACCATTATCAGATAGAATTATGTTAGGGCACCCATGTTGGGTGATAATTTTATTATATAATAATGTAGCGGTAGTTTTTGATGAAGCAGAGAGTAGGGATATGGCTTCATTAACTTTATTAAATGATCAACAGCCAGAAGGAGAAATCAATGGCCATTAGATGCTTGAGGGAGTGGTCCCACAACTTCAATACTTATGATATTAAATGATTTACATGGAGAAACCAATGGATATTGTGGTTGGGGATTAGGTTTGTCCTGACTTTTATTCCCAACGGGATTTTAATGCATCTTGAATCAAGATAAGCATTTACTTCTCTGTAACATTGAGTCTTGAGCCACTGGTGATTTTTTATATCCTTCCATTGCTGACTTGCAGATGCCCCTATAATATAACATCTGTGCAAGCCAAAGGTCACTTATAGGGTAACAATTTTTGATCTGTGAGCATGTACAGGTTACTGTTTCTATCATATATATTTGCCAAGTTTTTGCCATCCTTTTTGAATCATTAGGACTCATTCTTCCAAAAATGTGTTGAGATAAAAGGTTGTAGAGTCAATCCTCTTAATGGTCAGTTAAAATTAATATGGGTAGCCTCAATATACACTTCACATTTTGATGTATGGGTCTTGGACAATGGATAATAAAATTTAAGTTTTATAGCTTTAGTGCCCATTGGACTGGTCTACAATCAAGATCCTTTATATGTTGAAGCCATTGCAATGAATCATGGCCAGTAATTATGGTAAAATGATTACCATATAAAATTTGTTAGGAATGCTTAATAGCCAGTAGTACCACCAACACTCACACTCAGTAACACTATAGTTCATTCAGCTTTTGACAGGGTTTTGTTATAAGAAGCAATGGGATGCTCCACTAAGTTTTTTCATGCTGGGATAATAACGCTCCTATAGCTATAATGCTAGCATTGATAAAAAGAAAAAAATGGTATATTGAAATTTAGGATGCACAAGTACAGGAGAGTGGAAGAGAGCTACGCATAATAAGTTATAGGCCTGTTGTTGCTCCTCTTTCCACTTGAAGGGTATTACTTTCTTTAAAAATATATTAAATTGTCTTGGGTATCAGCAAAGCGTGGAATAAACTGGCGATAATAATTCACCATCCCTAAAAAACCTGTACATCATATGAGAATTTAAGGGGGACATCTTAGAATTGTCCATAACCTTGTCATCAATTGATGATATTCTGGCTTGCTTACCTTATAGCCCAAAAATCTATTTCACTTTGAATTGGAGCATTTGGACGGCTTTAATTTTTAGGTAAGCTTGGAGCAATACTGGAAACTTCCCTTAGATGTGCCAGATGTTTATAAACGTTTGCAAAAAAATGGTTATATCATCAAAGTAAACTAGCACACAAGAGAGTTTTAAATATCCTAATAAAACATCCATGGCTCTTTGGAAGGTGGAAGGGGCGTAACATAACCTTTGCAGCATTCAAGTAGGCTCAAAAAATTCTTTACTATAAATGAGGGCACTTTTTCCTGCAGACTTAAGGGTTAAATCAATTTTACATTACCCACTGGTGAGATCCATTGCCAAAAATAATTAGATTCTGACACAAAGTGTAAGGAAGTGTCTATATGAGGCAACGGTTTTATCTTCTTGTGAAAAGTGATAAGTCAGCAATGATCCATGAAAACATAGTATCCGCCATTCTTTTCCTAATTTATAAAAGTGGGGAAGCCCACAGGCATATGGGTGGCACAAGTAGCCCAGCTTCTAACAGTTTTTTTAACTCTAGGGCTACTTTAGCTTCTTTAAATTTATATTTCAGTATGCTCAAGATTTAACTTTAGGGTGATACTTGGACTTGATTTTATAAATTACTTCAAACAATTTTTCCATAATCCACCTGGTACCAATGAGAAGATATTGCTATATTCCTCAAGGAGGGATTCTACATTCTGGCGTTCATAAAGAGTGAGGTTGTCTCTAATCTTACTTTCAACAAGATTTATTGTTGGTAGGTGATTAAACCCTAAATCTTGTAGAAAACTAAAACTACTTATATTGGCAATATTATGATTAGGACATAGTTTTACATAGGCGATGATGGCATGTTGAGGAACTTGAAAAGTCTAATTTGTTACTTTTAATAATAAAATGGAGATAAAATTTCCATAGGCAAGTCTAAAATTCCAGTATAGTTCAACACTTTTTTGATAAAAGGATTAGGGTGTCCTTATAACTCTAAAATTTGGTCATGCTGAAATGTGAATCTTGATCTACAAATACACAATAACTCAAGAGCCAGGTGGTATATTAATGAGATGAAAAGCGTATAGAGGTATTCCATCTTTAGCATCCAAAGCTTCAGGTGGTAACTTAGTTTTAGCCTCCAAGTTTTGGTACTCTACTTTGCAAATAGAGGTGTTGTTTTACTAGTCATGTTTGTTTCTTTGAGGATCCTTTATTTTTGATTGTGAGATCAAAGATTAATGATATCAAATATCCTAAAAGAGAGAGGTATTTTCCTAATGAAAAATAAAATTGAACTCCCTTATTAATTGTACTCCATTAAGCAATTTATAATTAATATTTTCTAATGCAATAGTATGAGCAGTAACCAACAGTTTATAAATCGGAGGGGTAAGGCAGAACATGCCCTAATAGCCATAATAGACTGATTCCCCGCAGTCTAATATTCAGCTTTATGAATAAAGTCCAGAGCCATTTTTGATTTTTTGAAAAAAAGGGAGGATATAACGTTAATCATAGGGCTGGTATCAATTATAGCCAGGACTTTAACTTATGAAAAACTACATCAACTCATATCACTGAAGATCCAAATTGATAAATAAAGGCTAATAAATTAGCAGTAGGGCTGTAGTGAAGTGAGAGAAAGAGTTTTTTGGCCAGGATTGGGGATTGTCAATTGTTAAAAGTTTTGTTATTTAAAGCTTGGCTCTCACTAGAGGAGCTGACATTAAGGGTGCTAATGAGAATTTGACCAATAAATAGGAAAGCCTAAAGTCTCTATTGCCTTAGATGGTAAGCGGCACGTTGATTTTGGCAGTTTCATCTAGTACAAAGCAGCCTGGGATACTAGGCATAGAATGGGGAGGTCGAGGCACTTAAATTTCAACAGCAGAGGGAGCCTCTTGCACTATGATGACTGACCTTTTGCTGCCCTATAGTGAGAAAGATGATGGCAGAGATTTGCAGTATGGGTAGTTCCTTTACAAAAGGAGCAATATAATTTGGATGTGGAAGGGTCAAATATTGTTGCCACCAAAACCTGAGAATGTGAATTTTTGTAAGGACCAGGTAATCTGAGTTGTTTAATTATGAAAGCAGAAATCTCTGTAATGACCTCTTTGATATTCAAAAGGTATTAAAGTGTGGCTTCATCGCTATAAGGTATAGTTGGACTTCTGGAAATGGTTTTGGAGTCCAATAAAGAAGAGGATATAGCTTCATCCAGCATAAGGCGTTTTTCAGCAACCAAAGTCTGGGCCTCAAGGTAAAATCTGTAGGCATACTCAATAAAGTATTCTCTCCGATTAAACTTATCTTCATAAATGCCTGTTTCTGGTTGGCTAGGGTTAAGTCGCTCCTGAACTCCTGAATCAGAGCAGCCTTGGCCTCGCCCCAGGCGCAACAGGTCATTAGCTGGGGAACCATTATATCCTGTGCTAAGCGGCTAAGGCAGTTGGTCAAATGTCTGAGCTGATGATGGTCAGTAGCTTCCTTCATTGCTCTTATAGCAGTATAATAAAGGAGAAGATGCTCCCTTCCCCAGGACATGTTTGTCCTTGAAGGAAGGTTTAAAAGTGGTACTTGGAGGGGTTGAAGGCTTAACAACATGGACAAACATTAGAGGCGGCCCTTCTAATGAAGAGAGAACATTATTCCTGAATACGCTTTAATATGGAGGGCCTCTATGCATCCATGAAGGTTGTTTCCATCTTCAACAACTAAAATATACTCGCTCTTGGGAGGCCTGAAGCGCCGTTTTGGTGGCAAAGAGCTGGGTCAGATGTTTTACTTCAGTTTGAAACTGTTCATAGCGTCTCAAATCTTGAGTTGATAATGCTTGGTGGCAAGCACTTTCTGTTTCAACCCTCAAATCAAAGATGGTAAGATAGTCAAAGTTATGTCCATTATAATTATGATTTTTCCAGGAACTCAGGGTGACCTGGCAGGGAGCACCAAATTTTGTTAGGACAAAGGAAAATTAAACCACTCGTCAAATTGAAATCAGGCAACTAAAGCCCCAGGCGCAAGGATCTCAAATGTTATAACTTATTATAACAAATTAAAGTCTTTGATTAAAGGAAAACAGTCCTCATTTAAAAATCCTTATATCTTTTATTAAATATATAGTGGTACCCTGAATTAATTGGTAAAACAGAATATAATATTTATTTTCTCACAAAAAAATTATATAGGAGTTTCAGGGAATTATTCTCAGGGAAAAATCTCTATGTGCTACCAAGCTAAGATCTATACTAAATAGGAATTGGGGATTCTGCGACATTCTGGTTACTTCTGTTGAAAAGTATTTTATTGTGCATAGATGGGGTTTGGACCCCAAAGTTGGAAGGTTTCTGTCAAGCAACATAAATCGCATAAGTCAGGCTTGAATCCCAATATCAGGAGAACATAATAAATTTACATAGTGATTATCATCAATAATAGTTTTGACTAAATCTTTAGATCAAGTACAAATCCTATCATTAGATGTACTCAAATCTTAAGTCTGGGTTGGAACCCCAACATTCTGACACGTCAAATTATCTCAATTCAAGTTTTTGTGGAGCATTATTGGCATTCTTTAATAATTAGATATTAGTGAGTTGCGCCCCTAGTAAGAGGCTCTTCCAAAAAGGGCGAATCCTGGCTATATCAAATAGTCCTCCCAAGACTTATGGTTACTTTGTCCCACCTAAGGAATTATTTTTCCACCTGGCATGCATCCATCCACCTCATCCCTATGCCCTTCTTAGCTCCACTATTCATTTTTGCCTGCATAATGACTATGAATGGCTATTTCCATATGCCAACAAGGCAATTATTAAGCTTGTCATTGTTTGTAAGTCTTACAGAAACACCTGAGGCTTAATTTGGAGGATTTCCCGTTTATACTAAATAGGGAAGAAAGCCAGTGGCCATACAAAAAACACCATGGGTGACTTAACCCGTGTGGTAGATGAGAGCTGGGTGATGGCATATCCTTTGAATATTGCATCATTTCCCTTCATACCAACCATCTAGAAGTTGGCCTATAAATTTGGGGTGTGTTGGTAAGTGGTGGCGTCCAGGGGATTTTTCCAGCGTAGGATTGGCAGCGATTCTACCCCTCAAGAGGTTATCTCCATCATTTTAAGTTCAGCAGATAAGTCTGAAGTGATATCTGGCGAAAATACATAAATTAAGCAAGTGTCAGGATTTGAGATGACAGATGAATCAAGTTCCCACTTCCAGATTGAGCTATAACAAAATGGTTTCAAACCTTTCCAAGAAAAATTGGCTTCAGGAACCCCCTCCCCAACTCCTGAGTCACGTGGGGTGGCGTTTCCATCAATTTGGTTAGGTGGGCAGCACAATCCATTGAGGATGCCCATGAGGCGGCCATTCCAGAATACCAGGTAAGATCCTGAATGGATGGGGCCCAAACGATCCCTGAGGCACCGTGTCCCCACTCACCCTATAAAAATCAAATCCTTATGCTTAATGAATTATTCAATATCTTAACTAACTTTCCACTTCCTTTTCAACCTTTTCCACAAACTTGCAGCTTTGAGCCACCTTTGGACCTCAGCGCCAGTCAAGAGAACTGCAGCACTAACAAAAGTGGTGCTCACTACAAGGGGCTTCAAGATGTCTCAAGTAAAAACGTCTATCACAATGGAAAATACTAGCAGCCCTGAAGACCAAGCCGCTGGTCAGTCAAGAAGCGTTGCCCAATGGGTTAGTACCTCAAGGCATGAAATAACGGCCGCTCAGCCTGAAATATTAGAATTTTGAGCTGCTTTTCAGTTCATCTTCCCTCTATTGATGGAAGTCAATATCAACTTCAATACGAGAACCTTAATGAGGTTGTCCAACAACTAATAAATGGCATCTACTCTGTGGGTGCCCGCTCCAGCCATTCCTTCACATCCTCTGTTTCCTCTACCATACAGGACCTCTATGGCTTGGCCCAGCTTCCAGCAACAGAACTTACATTGGGTCCCAAATGCTACCTCCGCAACTTTTTTCACCCCACTATACATCATCTACTCCAACTGGTTGGGTTGCACCATCAAGAGGTCTCCTGACAACTGGGGGCTCACCCAGGCCCTACATTCCCACCTTGTTTTAGATAATGCAGCCTTCTCCTTCATTCACAACAACCATGAGGACATTATTGATAACTGACGACTGATCAACAAAGTCTGAGATCAAGAGGTGGTATTAGATAGTGTGAACTCCAGTTATCTTGAGGATGAGCTGCATCAGAACATCCAAATCCTCGAAGCAACTTGGAATCAACGCCTCCTTCAAGTTGAGGATCTGGTAAAGACCCTACAACAACACTATTGAGTGCTGGCCTCTTGCGACTACCCATCTAGGAGTGAAGGTCCTGAAGGGCCTAGGGGGCCTAAAGGCCCTGAAGGGAGTGAGGGACCTAAAGGGCCAGAGGGTCTCCGTGGACCCCCCAGGTCCCCAGGTCCCTTGGCTCCCACCGCTGATAACCCTGAGGACCTGTGGCAGAAGGATGTGATGACAGCCTTGGCTGCTTTACATGATCAAATTCAGAATGTAGCTCAGGGATGAAAACTCTGAATGGATGGAGTACCCCTTGACCCGTAGGGTCTCCATTGATGCCCTGTCAGATGAAATGGGCAACTTAAGCGCTTTTGCCAAACTTACTGATGCTCACATCTCTTGGCTGGAGCAAGTTTGTTGAGGGGTTGAGACCCATATGACCACCCTTGAGGACCAGGTTCACCTTCAAGGCACTGACATTCAATCTTTAAAGGAGCAAATCGCAAATAAGGCTTCTGTTTCCTCCTTCAACCAAAAAATTGGGATGATATCCAAGAAGACCTTGAGGGCCTATGATGATGGCTAGACCAGTAGGGCCCCTGTGACTATGCGGAAACTGAGATCTTGGAGCCAGTGCCCATCCCTAGTGTTAACACCCTCTCCACTCCGCTTGTAGCTAACTTAAAACCTAGTTTTAAAGAAAGGTTCATTTCTGGCCAAGAGAGCATTGCCTCCTTTCTATACACATATGAGAGCTCCATGGAGGAGGCCACCAATCAGTATAAGGTAAAACATATCCACTCCTGCCTAGATAGCACCGCCCGTGAGATTATGACCCCCATTTGAAGGAGTGCACAACTTGGGATCAGGTCCATACCGCCCTAATCCAAGAGTTCAGAAGCAATCAAACCATGGCCAACTAAAAAAAGGCTTTCATGGGTATCCAACTGAATAAAGGAGAAAGCCTCATGGAGTTTTCCAGACTCTTTTATGCCCAAGAACAACCCTTAGTTACTACAAATCGTATCACCCTGGATGATGCTATTACCACTATCATTTCTGCGTTGGGATCCTATCCTTAGGTTCAATTGCATATGATCGGAAATTATGGGTTTACCTGCATCTGAGAGATCAAGGAGGCCCTTAACGAGATCCCCACGTCAACTCTTCACTCTAAGGCTACCTTCACAGGCCCCTCTAACTGTCCTAGAGTCCATGTGGTCAAAAACCAGAAAAATCCTCGACCCTGATGCACTTACTGTAACGGTTCCAGACATAGTGCCAAGACCTTCTGGAAACGACTTGCCAAGGAGTTGGGAAAATGCCGTCAGCATGAAGGACGAGGCGCTTCATGCTGACATCCCTACCCAGCCTCAGAACCCTCTATATCCCTGAATGAACCAGGAGCTACAGCATCTGGAGAAGAAGTTTTGGTATCCAATGATAATAAAGAAATTGATACTGCTTACTCCTCTTCTAATGACTCTCCCATGTTCCTCATGCTGCTGCCCCAGTTTGGAAGTCTGGTTACCCGGATCACAGTTCAAGTTTATAAAATACCAGTCTTTGCCATAGTTGACAGTGGCTCCCCTGTGAATGTCATATCCTCCAAGTTAATGAAGCGCATCAAGATCGCTCCTGATATGCTGCACTATATGGAGTATGGCACAGCTGGCCCCCAGTGTACCAATCTATAAGGGCTTATTCCTCTCTTCTGATACGATTTGGGAAGCTCGCTATAAACATGCCCACTGTCGCTCTAGATAACCCTAGATATGATCTGCTCCTTGGGACTCAACTTCTTCGAGATTATTTGGCAGTAACCCACTATGATATCGGCTTCCTATACTTACTTGGGCATCATGTCCCACTGATCTTCGAGACCCCTCATGACTTTAAGACCGAGGTCAAAGCCCAGGCTTGTCTGCTGGAGAGTGAAGGCTGAATCAATCAGCTCAAATATCACATTAGGGGTTCCCAAGTCCAACTTCCCCCTCCTGCTGTTGATGGGCAAGAGGGCATGCCAATCTATTTACCCTGGGCGACTATAATACCCCCAAAGTCCCAGGTCATTACTGACACCCAGGTCCATGTTAACATCCCCTCAGGATACCTGTTGGAAGTCCAAGGCCTAGACAACACATCTGCAAAATAGGTGCTAACCTGCCTGGGGATCCTAGATCCAGCTTTCACCAGATCTATATCCGTGCTGTTGGCCAATCTTACTGATAAACCCAAAATAGTAGGTCCAAACAGTCCTGCCGCCTATGTCCGCCTACTAACAGTAGAAGCTATTGACAATGTCCAAAGCTTAAGGACTTGAGGGACTTCAGCTTGGAAGCTCCACCCTCAGTTAGTCTACTTAATACTAATATCAGCAAAGACCTCTCAGAAGACCAACATAAGGTTCAAGAGTTGTTAGAAGAGTATTTGGACCTATTTTTAACCTCAACCTATGACTTTGAAAGAATGAATGGAGTCCTACATCATGTAGAAACTGTGGATGCTCCTCCCTTCCTGTCCCAACCTTACTGAAAAATCAAGGTTAAAGAGGATCAGGTGATCATTGAACTCAAACAACTACTCGATGCTGGACTCTTGGTACCATCGTGCAGCCCTTGGGCCTCCCCTCTTCTGATGGTTCAGAAAAAGGACGGCAGCCACTGGGTGGTGGTGGACTATTGACATCTCAACTCCATCACCAAAAAGGACAGTTACCCTCTGCCGCAAATTGATGATTACCTCCAACTGCTCTCCAGATCCCAGTACTTTTCCGCCATGGACCTTGCCAGCGGATATTGTCAGGTTGAGCTCACCCCTGAAGACCATGCTAAGTTCACGCTCATATCCAACAAAGACTATTCAAGTCGACAAGGATGCCCCAGGGCCTTTGTAACGCCCCAGCAACTTTCCAACATGCCATAGATGGGATCCTTGGGGACTTGAAGCTTTCATGAGTCCTTGTCTACCTAGATGACATTACTATTTTCTCACAAACCTTTAATGGTCACATCGAGCATCTATGGGAAGTCTTGAATTGGCTACAAAAGGCATCCATAAAGCTTAAACCTTCAAAGTGCTTTTTCTTCCAGTATGAACTTGAGTTCCTGGGACACAGGGTCTCCAAGAACGGCATCCAGCCTATACCATACAATGTTGATGCCATAGAGATGACACGCCCCCAGAGCCTAAAGGACATTCAGGTATTCCTGTCATGGTGGGCTATTATCATCAGTTTATCCCCTGGTTTTCTGACCTCGCTGAGCTGCTGTTCTACCTCCTGCAGAAAAATGTGCCGTTCAAATGGCAACCTGAACAAGAACAGGCATATAATGTCTTGAGAACCGCTCTATGTACTAAACCCAATCTAGTCCATCTGCACTTTGACCAACCCTTCTTGCTGTTTACAGATGCAAGTGATGTTGCCGTCAGGGCTATCCTAGCTCAGAATGATGAGAACCAAGTCAATCATCCTGTGGCCTATTTTATTATGACGCTGAGTAAAGCTGAATGTAACTACAGAGTTACCAAGAGGGAGTTCCTAGCTGTCTTGCTAGCCATCAAACATTTCTGGCCTTATTTCTATGTTACTCATTTTACTATTAATACAGACCACTCCTCACTCCGGTGGCTCCAGAAAATGAAAAACTCAGATGGCCGATTAACCAGGTGGGCTTTATGACTGCAGAGCTATGATTTCACCATTGTCCATTGTGCCAGCACGATTCACCAAAATGCTGACAGCTTCTTTAGAATTCTGATGCTAGCAGCGTTGACCCCCAAGGAGGACCAGCTGTATGATCTAATAGGCCGACCTGAGCAGTGGGAGTAGGAAACCCCAGAGGTCCAAGCTGAACTTTGAAGGATGACTCAAGACACCCAATTTAAGGATGGGCTACTTTCTAAGAAGATCAATAAGAAGTGGCTCCCTTACATCTGCCCCTCCTCCAGAACTGATGTTATTCTAGAGGGCCATTACACCGTAAGACATGGGGCCATCAAGAAGACTCATGAATGGATGAAGTCATGATGCTACTGGGACCAAATGGTGAAAACTATCCAAAAGGTTTTGGAAGCATGTATGACTTTCCAATCTCAAGTCTGGGCCAACCCTTGATTCCAACATTTGGTTGTTTCCCCAACTGGGCCCTTAAATGTAGTAAGCATTGATGTGGTGGGCCCTCTTCCCACTGGGTTACATGGCCATAAGTATATTATCCTAGCCGTGGACCACTTAACCAAGTGGGTTGAAGCAATTTCTGTCCCAGCTGCCACTGCCAAAGCCACAGCCCTCTTCCTCGTTTGATCCATTTTCACCCAGCATGAGTGCCCCAAAACCTTACTTTTAGACAATGGATTGAACTTTACCTCACAGGTAGTACAAGAACTTAACTCGCTATTTGGCACTACCCAGAGTTTTGCTGCCCCTTACCACCCCTCCACTAATGGGGCGGTAGAACGTGCTAATGCAACTCTTATTTCCATTCTACAAAAATTAGCTGCCTCAGATCCTGCCTGTTGGAAACATTACCTACCCAACGCTTTGCTTGCCTACAGAGTAAGCTTCCAACAAGTCATCAAGATGTCCCCATTTAAAGCTTTATATGGGCGTGCACCTCAGCTACAAAGTAGTGTCCAGCCATTGCTCAAGACCTCCACACCTGAGAACTCCAAATTAACCATGAGAGCCTTAGCCAAAGAAATAGTCCGGCTTCAAGCCCTAGCCACCCAAGGCATTGTCACCACCACTGGAAGAGAGACATCCCAGTTTAATCTTGGATGGCCCTCCTTACCAATTTTTCAATTAGGTGACCTCATTCTCTTTTATCACCATTGACCTGGAGGCTGACAAAATAAGTTAGACGTTCTTTGTTCTGGACCCTATAAAGTCATTCATAGGGGTGAAGTCTGAGTACTCCATTGCAACGTCAACAAAGAGACCATGATCAATTGGGTGCATGGTCTGTTCCTTTGGATGTATTCCCCCCTCCAACAGGATCTTGAGGGGGGCGTTGTCAGAATTTGAGATGAAGAATGAATCAAATTCCCCACTTCTGGATCAAGCTGCACTGAATTGGTTCCCAAACCTATCCAAGCAAAATTGGCTTCAGGAACCCCCTCCCCAATTCCTGTGTCACGTGGGGCAGCGTTTCCACCAATTTGGTTAGGTGGGCGGCACAATCTATTGAGGATGCCCATGAGGCGGCCATTCCAGAAGATCAGTAAAGATCCTGAACAGATGGGTTTTGACAATCCCTGAGGACTGTATCCCCACTCACCCTATAAATATTGAATCCTTTTAAGCTTAATAAATTATTTGATATCTTAACTAACTTTCCACTCCCTTCTTGACTTTTTCTGTGAATTTTCAGCTTTAATCCACCTTTAGACCTTGGAGCCAGTCATGAGAACTGTAGCGCCAACAGCAAGTTTCAGGATTGAGGTCCCTAACCCCATTTCTTCATTTCCAGCAATCATGAGTCCATCCCTGATAAGTATTTGAAATAAACCCATTCTCTACTTAATGAGACTTGCTTTATGTGGCATGTCCATAAGCACACCTAGTTTCTTGCCAAACAAAGCAATGCCAATCAGTCAAGCGAAATTGCATTGGGAGAGAAAATTTGGTGGCAAAATTTGAGTATAATTCAGTTGGCCAGGGTGATATCAATCAACATTATAGAGATTTAAGAGTGTTTTTCCACCATAATTGAATTGCTTAATTATTCCTGATGGCAAACGCAATCATTCCCATTCCCATATTCTTTATAAGCTTATAAGGCAACAGAACCTGTTATGGTCCCCTGTTGCTCCATTTTTTCACTTTCCCTCCTATAGTTACAAAAAAAAGATCCTTAAAGATCAAATTTATTTGTGAATATAATCAGTCCGCTGGACAATCTAATAACTATAATTGCCAATTTTGGGAATTTTTGGATAGCGCCCATGGTGTCCTATTACTATTTGATCCCACAATATGGATGGCTGTACTAAAGGTAAACTGTTTGGTGTTCTAGTGGTAACATACCCTGTGTTTCAGGCCAATCTGATTATTGTCAGCACGCTCCATGACATAATGGAGCAACCCAAGTTTTCATTCTTCTCCATACCTACTTATAAGTGGGGTGCCAGGTTGTTTTGTTTGAATTAAAGGTTCAACCCTTGTTTAAATTGGTGTCTGCTAAGAGGATGAGTCATTCTTGGGATCACAATTATTATGCTACAGTCAAGACATATCTCCTAACTTATTCACTTGAGGGTTCTACCCCAGGTCACTTGTAGGTGGACCTAATTTTCCCCTCCTCCCTCAAGTTGTCCAGCGTGAATGAGTTTTCAGGCGCGGGGGTGTTTTTGTCCCTGTAGCAACTGATCTTCCCCCTCATTCCATTGTTGTATGCACAGGTGCTAGCATTTTGTATATTGACTCTAAAAATTGTGATGAGCAGATTAACGTGAATCTGTTGGTGCCCTGTTGTCTGCAGCATGATTGAAGGAGGTAGGGTTTGTTCATACAGTTGAGCCAACAGTTTTGGCTCTAGGTGAGGGTCCAACAATTTTTATATCAGCTGCCACTTTTTCACTAGTTTTGTACCAAACGTTCACTAAGAAACAGTATCAAGCTTATTTTAAATTAATGTGAAAATTAAGAACTGTTGGATTTTGGCTTCCTCCTTTGGAATGAGCACCAATCTGTAAACTTGAGACTTTGCTCTTTTAGGATTATAACTCCTTTAGCTCCCAAGATTTTTTGCACAGGTTCTTTATATGCGCAGTCAATAATTGTTGATAAATAATACAAATATGTGGGTTATTGATACTAGTATAGAAACTAGTATGCAGTTGAGTTTTTCACTACCAATATTTCTCCTGCTCTGGAATCTTATTTGAACAGGTACAACAATCCTTCAACCACTGGCGAAGGTAATTAAAGTTCCAGATAACAAGGGAATTACTCTCCCTTCAACTCCTCCTCACAGTTGGCAACTTCTGGAAACAACAACAAACCTTAACCTACTAACAGCAGGTTCAGAGGTTCTAAGGGAACTTCTACCCTTAAGATTTGACTCCTAACTCTGACTTAGAGGTTTCTTCTTTGAGTTATCTAGCAATTATAGTTTAGTGGTCTTCTTGGTGAGCTTCTATCCCTTTCTACTGTAGAACTTAACCTAAGACTAGGTTCAGTGGTTCTTCTCTTAACGCAGGTATCGCAGAGAACTTGACAGTAATCAAAATATAATAAATATATAATAAGCCTAAATATATCTTTTTTAGCACTAGTGGTGCCCAACCCAAAAGGGGGAGCTGCCACGCATCTTTATTTGCAGATGGGCCAAGCAAAGGGATTATTGGAGATAAAAAATTCCTAATATGGAACCTCAACTAACATCCTAGAAAGCCATATCAGAAGGTGAGGAAGCTTTGGGGAAACTTTTTTTCCAGCGCCCACTTTAGCTAGAAGACCATGGTGGACAGCGTTGGGGTGGGAGCATCAGTGACATGAGGCATAAAGAGAAGCCTAAATATATCTTTATCTACAAGAATCTTATTCTTGTTATCCTTTTACTAAATAATTTTTAAGGGAAAATATAGGGGATTTGGCACCCAACTCTTCTGTTGGCGCCTCACTTGAAATTGCAGCTGTTGCCGCTGAATTCACCCTCCAGGGTAGCTCAAAATGATCATATTCCTCATTGGGTTGGTCAAGTTCTCTCCCCATTTCAAACGCACCCTTCTTTGGATTGAAATGAAATATGTGATTTAACGCCTTTGTTTATACCCAGAGATTTATCCTTATAAGGTTAGCAACCTGCTTAGGTATTAGGATTTTTACCTATAACCAGAAAATTGCAATACTTAAAAGTCTAAATCGCCAGTTGCTATCAATTTGGCATCGCTTACCTAGTAACTAATAAATCCTTCAGTTGATTGGCAATAAACCCCAATTGACTCCTACAAGCCAATTTAATTATCAATATAAGAATTGACAACTTAATTGCTTGTTTATTGTCAGGGATAATCCCCAACAAAACATTATCAATCTGCCAGATCAAAGCCAGCGTATTAATAAGTATTTGTTTGGGATAATTCGCCAAACAATAATTACATATGAAATTAACTCTCATATTCACTAGAGGGCCTCAGCCCCTAGCAGATAAGCAGACTTATAATCATGGTCTGGCGGAATAATTTGGTCATATCAAAAACCCCAACCATTACCATTTTATATCCAGTTGGGATCACATAGAGTATCAGGTGAGGCTCTTTTAGATACAAGTCAGCCAAAAATATGGTAAGCTTCCAGGTCATCCATAATTTGCCCTAGATCTTGACGCCAGGTCCTCAGTATTGAGTGTGTTATTAGCCTCCTATACTAGTTATTCAGTAAGATGACTGGTGCCATTTTTGGTGCATTCTTTTGGCTTCTGCGGTCATTTTACTGAAGTGCAGGCTGCTGTTTCCTATTATTCTTGAGGTTGGTTGGTGGTGGCGTCAAAGAACAGTATTGATCTGGAGCCCAGTTTATTGTTTTTGAGAATCCACACATGTGTTGCAAACTTCCACTCATCAACGCCTTTCCCCCTAATGACGCGGTGGTTTGACTGTTTTAACTTTCTCCCTCACCAAGCTGACACTGGATTTTCCCTTGGGTTTGTTGCAGTACAAGGATATTTTTGATATGAAGAAGGCCAACCATCTCCTTCTTACTCCAGGTATGACTTAGACTTTCATTTAATGATAAACGTGATTGATATTATCTGTCCATTGTATCACTATACTGAGCAAGAGGATAAGGTCCTGAATGTGTGGTTATATGACATGCTCCAAAAAGGGGTTAGTGTTCAAGCTAACTTCTCCTATTGCGTCAACCATCATTTTCATCTAAAAAGCTGATGTTACGGTGCACCCAAGCATGAATGTTGGTATTTTAACCAGATGGATTCCTCCCATAGTATCCAAAATTGGGGTCTTAATTAGTTGAGCATGATTGCTGATTAATCTTCTAGTTTTGATGAATCTATAATTTATAAAGTGTCCATTTTGTGCTCCCCATTTGGTTAATTTGAGCTTTCTCACAGTATCAGGGATCATCCCATATTACAATTAAAATTATTTCAATTATCAGCAATTTACGCTGAGAATAATTGAAAATTATATATTAAGTAATTACTATTAATCTGATACTAGCAACTGGAGCTGAGGATCTTGACATTTATATTAATCTAGATATATGATAGATTGACAGTTCTCTGTCAAGGTGTTAAGGATCATTGGCAATTAAATGCCAGGGATGATCCAGCATTTACTATTTGGGGTTTACTGGTGACTTATGCTGAGGGTAATCGCTTTGCTGGCTTTGATACTGAGGTTTCTAATAGTCAAGTGAATTATGGACATTCTTCCAACTTGAGTTCAATGTAATGGTGACTTGGGCTGAGGATATGCAATGTTAATTTATAATAATAATTTATATATTATTGAATCAGCAAATGATGCTGAGGATAATCAAACTAGTATATGGCATTCGATTGTGATGATTTTTGAGGTAATGGTTGCCAGAAGAGGTTGCTGTTGATAGATTTAAGTTGCCAGTGATAAACTCTAATAATTGTTGATAGGCTGGCAATGGATTGCCACAGAAACGCTGAAGTATAAATACCTTAAATTCCCTCTTTATAAGTATTTTTCTTTCACCTACTCTTTATTGTTTTAAGGAAGTAGAGTGTAACTGGCAGTGGAGGGTGAGCTAGAAGATCCCCTAGGTTAGGTGCTTAGTGGATACAACTAGAGGTGGCCAGCGTTACCTTTTTCAATACCTGGATCTACAAGAAAGCCCTTCAGGGACTTTCCCAGTCAGTGGACATAATGAGGTACTGAAGGGGGTTAACCCTGAGAGGGATGATAAGACAGAGCTGAGAATCACCAAGGTGGATGTAATGCTTTCTGTGTGCCTCCCAGATGAGTTAATTGTACCAAGGTGAAGTTGTGTTATGGTAGATTGGGGAGTTTCACTGCAGACTTGTTTTGAAAGGTAGCCTATGAAGGTAAAAAACAAAGGTCAACAGTTGTCATATTGTTAGCTTGGCACACTAATGGAGTTCAATTGTAGCAGATGTAAAAGTTGTAATATCAGAATATGGTCATATGAACAAAATCACTGTGCATAATCCCTATCTGCTCCCACTTGAGAAGTCTATCAGCTAGGCAATTGCCAAAACCTCAAGTCTTTTCCAAGATTACCTGGTATATAACTTCAATCAAATATGATTAGCGGAAATTCAGGAGTAGCTGAAGGCTATTTGTACCTGGTATGATATCTTTCAATTCCACATGATGCCATTTGGCCTCAAAAACTCACCCTCTGCCTTTCAGCACATTTATTGATGACATACTGGAGAATATTTAATTCACTTGTGCGGTGGCATACATTGACAATATCCTGGTGCACTCTCCTATCCATGAACAGCATGAGAGAGACCTGGAAGCAGCATTGGCGGCGCTGAAGAAGGATGACCTTCTTGTAAAGCCATCAAAGTGTGAGTTTTTCAGGGAAGAAGTTATCTTTTGGGCATCCTTGTCCTGAAGGACAGTTAAATATCCCTCCTCCCAAAAAACTTGAATTGATTCTTTCCTGGACCACGCCCATCGCCCAAAAGCGGCTGCATTATTTCTTGGGGACAAAGTATTTTCTTTAAAAATTTTCGTTGGCGCTTTCCCAGTTAGCAGTGCCCCTGCATCCCTTAAAGGGGAAGAATGTTATTTTTAAATGGACACCATAGTGCAATGCGCATTTGAGGTGATTAAGGAGCTGTTTGTGGCGCCACCAGTCCTCATTCACACTAATATATCCTGGCACTTCATAATTTCTTGTGATGCCTCAGCATCCACAGAGGGGCTGTTCTGATGCAGGCACATGACAGGGTAGAACATCCCGTCGTTTTTCTCTAATTAAAGTGCACCACTTGTGTTTTTGAATTAACTAGATGATAAGCCCTAAGTTGGTATGGCATAATGGGTAGAATCCGATGATCATGATATGAGTTATGATTGTCTGAGCGCCTAAGGATAAGACAATTTTAAGTTAAAATGGATGGTTTTAAATCGCTTCCAAATGAGGTAATTAGGAGATGTCAATATGAGATGAATAATTTAATTTGCCTTGAAAAAGGCAATCATGAATATTATACATAGTAACCTCTGCTGAAATCAATGAGATATGGCATAATGAATTGCTAAGCAAAATGGTCAGTATCAACAGAATTCACAGAGATATCAGCCTGACGAGTAGATTGGAAGAGGAGGATTGTTAATAGTTAGGGTGAGCGGGACAGCGAGGATCCGCTGTATATAGTAATCTAAATAAAAGAATGTCTTTGTGGCAATTGCCACACATTTATTAAAGTTTATTACGTTGATTCAAGGATGCAATTATCATATCATTGGTCCTAATGCTCATTGGGCTTAACCCTGTGCAAAACTCTTTTGGCGTGTCTCCAAGATACCGCCAATTTTGTAACAGTGGCGCTCACTACAGGGGGCCCATTGATCAATTAAAACAATAAAAATACCTCAGTTGCCGGCCATGTTGCAGCAGGCTTTCTTTGACAAGGGACCTTCCTGACACTGCACCAGTTGAATATGCGGAACTCAATCTTACCTTGCATTCTGTGCTCAAATGGAAGGAGGAGCTTCTGCAGAAGGTTCATATTGATATGCTGCCTCCATTTGATCGTGATGGGGACATCCATGGATTCTTTAAGTGATTTGAGTCTGCAGCAGAAGGAGCTTCAGATTGGTGTAAAGTGAGATTGTTAATATCTTCCTTGGATGTTGGGAGCACCAATCAAGTTACTTGCTATTTTTCAAACATTTCTATCACATATCAAGAAGTGAAGGATACTGAGCAGCGGTTGATTAGAGAAACTACAAAGATGTTGTAGTGGAAGGCAGAGCTTTTGACCATTGGGTTTCAGCGTAATGACACCCTCACCGCGTTTGCTGATCAATTTATGGTGGAAGCTCACATGTTAATTGGGGCAGGGACTTTAACTGAATCTGACATATGCATAGTGATAACCTCCTCAGTGAAGCCATACTGTGATCTTTACAATGTCATGGCCCCATATTTAGAGGATGATGTACCCTTGCTTAAAATTATTCAAGTTTTTTGCAATCTATCTGCTACCTTTCCTCCACCCAATACAGAGCGGAAACCTACTGCATCCACAGCTGGACTTTCTTATTTGGGTGAATTATCTCACTCTGTTCAGAGTCCATCTAGTAACCCCCAGCCTTATTATTACTATGCGCCTTTACCTCAGCCGAGTTACCATCAGCAGTTCAACTATTGGCTGGGTCTGTTTACACCAATTGACCCCAGTACAACTTCTGGTGTGGCCCATCTTACAACAATCAAAGATGCAGGCCCTATGGGGTAAATTGTTTTGAATGCAGTCATCATGGGCACCTGGCACAAGATTGCCCAATTGTCAGGTCCATTACCTACCACAGTATCAGTACAATCAGGGAAAAGTTGGAGCGGAGTAGAGATGGGATTTTCTACCTCTGCTACTACAACCCCAGACGTCCCCCCTGAACCTATTCATGTACATTCAGCGGAAGCCCATCAGTACGACGATACATTACTATATAGCAGCCAGTTGGAGGGGTGAATATATCGACACAAGTGCAAACCCAGGCCATGGTGTAAGATAGATCCCAGGAGCAACCAAAGCTTTATGCCTGTCAGCTGTTTAATCAAAATTCTATAGATGAGCTGTATCTGTCCACTGATGCGCCCCTTTTAATAGAAGTGGACGCTGCTCTCCCTCTGGATGCTATTGGTAAATAGTACCCTAAATTTGGGGAGGGTAATATGAGAGTCCTGGGGTAAAGAGATCTGGTAAAAGTTCACCTTTTAAACAATCATAACTCTTCCTACTCTGAGTGTACATACTGTTACATTGTCATAGCCAAAACCCAGTTTCATGCTATAATAGATATAGGTGCTCCAGTCAACATAGTTTCCACCAAGTTGGTGGAAAAGCTGACACTAAAACCTGATGTGGAACAGTGTATGGTGTATAGAACTGCTGGAGCGGCAAACAATCTCCAATGGAGCGTACAGTGCACTTCCATTGCATTTTGGGTCAATTGTCATGGTAGCCCCAGAGATAATGTTACTGAACAGTAATTATAACCTGTTACTCAGAGGTTATTTCAAGTGACACTATGGAGATGTTGGTGATATGACTGAAGAGACCTTCAAAATTTTGGGGCAGCATATCCCAAATTTTTTACCTCCTGTGGAATGCCAAAGGACTCAGTGCACATGGGACATATTAACCTCGCCTATAGTGATGGGGTGATTCCAGTTTGCTACCATTGACTTAAGAGAAAAACCCACCCCTTCCCCATCAAATTTATGAATATCAAGGCTACTGCTTAGAGCCGCTGGCGCTATATCCATCCCCTCTGGACACCAAGTAATAATGAACACTGAGTTAGAAGTGGAAGTGTCTGCTGAGCTTTATGGTGAGGTCATTGGGCCCTATCAGCAATCATGGCTTGAACTCCACATATCTCCAGGCATTATACTCCCAGGACATAAGGAGATCAAAGTATTGTTAGTGAATCTCCAGAACAAACCAATGCAAATCCGCTGGCACCAAATAGTGGCATATTTACATTTGAACCCAGTTGAAGAGGTCTGCCAGATTCACAAGTTTGGGTCACTGGATGAATCTGGTCTGCCCATCAAACTGAAGCTCAGCATAATGGCGGTTGCACCAAATAAAAACTTGATAGGGTTATCAGAAAATCAGAAATATCAGGATATTGTTTTATTTCAAAAATATAAGGAGATCTTTGCCATTGATGACCACAATTTAAGGTGTGCATGGGGAATTGTACATCGACTGGATATGGGGATCATCTTCTCATCAGGTCCTGGCCAATCCGCCAATCTATAGCAGTAGAAGTAGTCATCACTGAGGAATTTTTCTAAGCTGCGGTCAAGGAATGCTCAAACCATCAAAGAGTCCATGGGATTCTCACATCCTAATTTTCAAAAAGAAGGATGGTACCAACTGGATAGTAATAGACTACTGCAAGCTCAACAGTATTATGAAAAAGGACTCATACTCCTTGCCACAAATTGACAATACTTTGGACCAGTTGGAAGGAGCTTGTTACTTTTCAGCAATAAATTTGATATCTGGCTATCAGCAGATTGAGTTACCCATGGTGGAACTAGGAGAAATGCGCCATTATCAAGTCAAAAGGGCTTTTTCAACCAATTTGTATGCCACGAGGGCTATGCAATGCCTCAGCTACATTCCAACAGGCAGTGGACACTATTCTTGGCAACTTGAAGCTGTCATATGTTTTTGTATACCTTGATGATATCAATGTATTCTCCTGAACGTTTTCTGAGAACATTACCCATTTGGAGGGGGTATTTCCAAGTAGGCTGAGGCAACATCAAGATCAATCCCCAGAAATGCCACTTCTATAAGGATCAGCTGGAGTACCTTGGGTATGTGGTAGATGTAACATGGCTGTGGCCCCAACTAACCAAGGTGGAAGCTATCTGGAAGATGACTACCACAAACAGCAAGTGCAATATACAAGTATTTTAAGGATGGTTGGCTACTACCGCCGCTTTATACTCAACTCTAGTTGTATTATAGCCACTGTTTGAGTTATTAAAGAAGGATGCTGCGTTTTAATGTATAGAACATTGATAATGCTCATTTAAAACACTTTGGATGGCGCTCATCAGTGCGCTGGTGCTGCGCTATCTCAATTTTGATAAGTATTTTATCATCCAGATGAATGCGTATCTTTCTGCCATTGAGGCGGTCCTATCCCAAAAGACAATGATGGGGAGGAGCACCCCGTTGCATACTGCAGTTGGAGCCTGAATAGCCATGAACGTAATTATACCATGACTGAGTGGGATTTCTTAGCGGTGACTTACGCTTATAAGCAATCCAGAGTATATTTGCATGGCATAAAATTTAAAGTCATAATTGATCATGCGTTGTTACGCTGGTTGCAGAACCTTAAGGAGCTTAAAGGGTGCCTAGCCCAATGGGCCCTCAAACTGAAGGCTTAAAATTTAGAGATTCTTCACCAACCTTGATCCAAACACCAAAATGCAGACTGTTTATTGAGATTACTCACAATTGCAGTTATGGTGGATCTTGGTGATATATTGTACAATAAAATGCTTAGTGGCCAATATGACGATGAACTGCCTCATGTGATAAAGGCACTAAATAAAATGCAAGTCAATACCTTCCAGCGGAATGGGGAGTTGTACAAGCGGATTGGCAATTCTATGGTGAACTTCATGTGACCCTCAGCATGGCCTAATATTATTATGAGCGCACATAGGGCAGTTAGACATGGTGGCATGTGAAAGATGATGGAGTTGTTGCGGCATCAGTACCAATGGGAAAGCATGAACTTTGATGTGTTTGAAAATATATCATGCTGCCACCAGCACCAAGTAGAAAAGCTGTTTTGTCAGAAGACCTCATACCAGTTAGTGAAACCACACTTTTTTTGGCATACAGTTTCCATTGATGTCATTGGCCCTCTGCCAACAGGAGCTAACTGGTCCAAGTACATTCTGGTAGTCATTAACCACTTGACCAGGTGGGTTGAAGCAAGGGCAATATGAGATTTAGGGGCGGTCACAGTGGCCAAGTTCATAATGGAATGTATTATCCAGCAACAGAGCTGCCCTCAGTTCCTCCTTATCAATAATGAAACTAACTTCAATTCCAACATCCTTCCAAAGCTGAACAATCATATGGCTATTGATGGAGTTCTAACAACTCTGTACCACCCTGAGTCTAATAATATGGTTGAGTGTGTGAATGGAAATTTAGTGAATATACTCCATAAACTGGTAGTGGATTGACCTTCAGACTGGAGTACCCACCTGTCCACTGCTGTCTTCACATATAACATTAACTAGCATTCCACCATTGGGAAGAGCGCCTTTCAATTGCTGTATGGATGAAACCCTGATCTTCCGGCGCTACTCTATGTCTTTGTGGAAGATACCAGCAGAATGGATCCACAACTTTATTTAATGACGCTTGACAATACTCTAATTAAATTGAAAACTGAAGTGTACTCATTCATCTTAGCCAAGAAGATAAAGAATTAGGCTGCTGATCAGGTACAGCGGAGTGGGCTATCCCAGTTCAAAGATGGGGACATGGTTCTCTTCCATGATCAACACGGGTTCAGGTGGAAGCATAAGATTTCCAGTATCTGGATTGGGCCATTCAAAGTTATTGAGAAGATGGGTTTCAACACCTATACCATCAAGGATCTCACAAGCGGATGGATCATAAACCAAGTGCATGCAAAGTTTCTCTAGCATATAAGAAATAGGAACTTTATCATCCAGTCGAGGGGGTAATGTTGCAATTCTGATATGACTGGATGATAAGCCCTACGTTGGGACAGTGAAATGGGTAGAATCCACCAATCATGATATGAGTTACTATTATCTGAGCGCCTTAGGATGAGGCGATATTGAGTTATAATGGTGGTTTTAGATCACTAACAAATGAGTCACTTAGGAGATGTTGATGTGAGACAACTAATTGGTAAATCACCTTAAAACTAGGCAATTGTGAATTTGATACATAGTAATCTCTGCCAGAACTAATGAGATGCAGTGTAATGAATTACTAAGCAAAATAGTTGGTATTGACTGAAGTTGCTGGGTTATCAGCAAGATGAGTAGATTGGAAGAGGAGGATTGTTAATAGTTAGAGTGAGTAAGACAGTGAGGATCCACTATATAGTAATTTAAATAAAAGAGTGTCTTTGGGGCATTTGCTCCACATTTATTAAAGTTTATTAAGTTAATTTGAGGATGACAATCCTCATATCATCAGTCCTATTGCTCAGTGAGCTTAACACTGTGCAAAATCCCTTTGGCATATCTCCAAGATACCGCCAATTTTATAACACCACTGCAGAGCAATTCTAGGCTGTACATGTCAAGGAGCTTGCTGCTATGTCATTGTCTCTTAATCACTGGTGTACCTGCTTGAAGAAGTATGGCATGAAGTGATGGTCTGTACTGATTACCAGGCCCTGGAGTACTTCTGAAAACCCAAAAATTGATACAACTTCAGGATCATACGTTTTGGGACCTGTACAGCTTTATTTTCAAATATGAGTTTTTAAAAGAGTATATTATTCTCCAAATCTGATGAGCTGTAATCCTTCCCTGAGTCTAATGGAGGAGGAAACTCAGGAGTTAATATGGTGTTTCCTCCTAATCAGATTCTTGTCATTGCCACTCCTACAAACTCTAAGGTAACTGGGCACTAAAGGCGTCATTGAATTCTTGAGTACTGGCAGGTCAAACCACTTGCTTGGAGTGATTATGTTTGCTCAATGAGTTGGGTTCTCCAAGTCATAAGCTCAAATATTACCCATTAGTGGAGGGCCAGAGTTTGTTCAGAGGTATGTTTGAGTTCCTCTTTTACTCCATAATAAAGTAATTTTATGCATCAAAATTCCTCAGCAGTGGGCCACCCTTGGAACAAAAATTTCTTGATTTGATTAAATGGACGTTCAACTGGCCAAGTATTTCAAAGGATCTTCCAGTTCTGATCACCAATTGCGTGATTTGTGCATGTGACAAGTCTGATAGATCAAGCAGAAATGGTTTCATCCATCCCCTGCAGCAGGCACATAGTCCATGGATCTCAGTATCTATCAACTTCTTTGTGAAAATTCCCAGTTCCAATGTATTCATGGCATTATGGTGGTCATAGACTGCTTTATGAATTTTCTCTTTTCATTCCTTGTACATCAGTCATTATCTATGAGGAGACATGCCAGATCTTCATTTGCCACATTTTCTCTATGTTTGGGTTAACCCAGGAGGTGGTAAGTGGCTTGGTGCCTCTGTTTACTGGCCAAATTTGGGATGCATTTTGGGTCATCTGAAGATTAAGCCATATCATTCCATGACATACCACCCACAGTTGAATGGCCAAACTGGGAGTCAATCAGATCCTTAAGCAGTACCTCCATTGTTATGCCTCTGTTGCACAGGATACCTGGGCCGTTGACTTCCCCCTGGCACATTTTACATATAATAATGCAACCCATTCATCAACTGGTGCTTCCCCATATGAAGTCACCCTGGGGTACAACCTTAATTCCTCATGGGTTCATCCCTTCGTCCTGAGTTTCCAGCTTCTGCAGAACATCTGCATAAGATCCAGGATATTTAATTTATGGTTCAGGAACATCTGACAAAAGTAATAAATGATTACAAGTGGTCTGCAGACTATAAATGCCTCCCCACCCATAAGATAAAGGTGGGTTCATTGGTCACACTTGATATGCACCACTTGTGTATAAATGTTACCTTATGGAAGTTCTTGAGCAAGTGCTCAGGCCCTCACATTGTTGAGGAGGATTTGGGCAGTGGGGCCTTCCAGTTGGTTCTCCCCAATGCATTGGAAACAGCACCACGTCTTCCATGCTTCCCAGTTGTCACCATTTAAAGGCACACCGCCCACTGATCAAAAACCTGTCATGATCAAAGAGCCAGTGGAGGTAGAGGTGGAAGCCATTCAGAATCACATTAATCATGTTGCTTGATTCAGTATCTGTTAGCATGGAGAGGTTCCCTCCCTATGACAATAGCTGAGTTAGTGCCCACAATTGTGCCAATACCATGAGCTGGTGGAGGTCTTCCACATGGCACAGCCAGATTCTCATCATCTTCTCCAAAAGATTGCCTTCATCTTGAAAATCAAGCTCCCAAAAGTGCATAAGAATGTGGCATTGGCCCAGGTTCCCACTGGGGGTGCTACTCTGATTTGAAAGGGAAGAGTAATGTAAGCCTTGAGGAGCAACCACTGCAGCGTAATTGGGAGGAGTTCCCATTTTGTACTAAAAAGGGTAGAAAGCCAGCAGCTGCCTCTCTCATCAGCATGGGTGACTTAGCCTTGGTGGTAGATGAGAGATGGGTAATGGCATATCCCCTATAAATTGCACCTCTTCTACCTTTGCTCACCACCCAAGGGTTGTTGGGTAAAATTTAGAAGTTGCAACAGAAGGTGGTGGTAATTATAAGCCATTGCCATTGGAAGGTGAGTAGTGCATATCCCCAAGAGGTGCATACCATATGTTTGATTACTGTCATAAATAATAAACTGGTGGTTGGTGATGTTAAATAAATGATTATTCTAAGACTCAAGATTACTTATCAGCTCTTCCCTGCCTTTGGTATTATTAAAGAGTATATTCTTGACAGGTATGGTCATGACAAACCCCTTCCCTACTAAATAGAACCAGCTATATGTGACATGGCCATAAGTGCAACATGCTGTCTGCTGGAGGAGTTGTCATTATTATGCTAAGTGCAACCATGGTAGAACGAATATTATCATAAGTAAATTTGATATTAATCTGCTTGGGCAGGTCAGATCTGAGTCAGGATCATAAGTGATTTAAAAGGTCAATCTGCCATAATTGAATCATGAGATATTCTCAATAGTAGTGCACTTAGTCTCAGTTCTCTATTCAGCAAACATATAGGGAAGTGGTCCCTAATAGGTACCACTGGCATTTCATTTTTCTTTTTTACCCTCTTTGGTTTAAACAAAAAAATAAAGAATAATCAGATTCATTTGTGAGTTTAAAAATTATGCTAGATATTTAGTGACAGAGTTTTTACAATTTAGAAATTACTGCTAGTCCTCACATCTGCCTTCTGCATTTTCTATCTGTCAATATGAATGGCTATACCTGAGGTATTCTGTCTGGGGTTATAGTTTTTCACCCACCCAGAGTTCCAGGAAAGTCTTATTATCAGCATGCTCAATGACAAAGTAGTAATTATGTTGCCCTTAGCTATAGCATTAGTTCTTACCAGAATGAGTAGAAATGAAGTCAAAAGGTCAGCTACTATAGACTATGATTTCACATTTCTTAACATTTCTAATAAATCAATAATGACCACTTTTGCCATTTCCCTCTATCAGAGCAAAATTATCTTGCATTTTATAATTTTTGTCTAGAATGTTATAGCATTCACAACAAAGAAAGTTTTTTTGGAGCAGCATTTCCCTAATATTTTTAGCTAATGAATCCAACAAAAGATGAAAGAAGTTGTATAGTAAAGTAATAACCCTATCATAAACCCTACATTTAGAAGGGTTATTAAGATAAATTGAGGGATTCAAAATGTTAGAATATGGTACATTGTCTACACATACTGGAAGTAAGAGGATGTCATTAGGAACTGTGACCTTATGTTACCAGAATTCAGAATAGAGAGAATTTTTGCTAAAACAGGTATAGGCTGTTGACCCAACTATCTGTTTTTAAGGAATTTAGTTTTTACTCCACATTAAAATCTACTATAGAGTTTAAAAGCCCTACCTCTGACTGTTGGCATCTTGAGTGGCATACCAGCATACACTGCTTAATGTCTTTCACTTTAGTGACTGTTCTAAAAAATGGTGATTGCTAATTATATTATCTATGAAGGCTTGTCAATCTTTTCTTTTAGAATCAACTATTCATAGTGAATTAACTCTGCAAAAAAATAGATGATTATATTCATATTTGTGAAAGAATTAAACTAGCTTTTGTATTCCATCTAGTACTAAAAAAACTAGCTTTTGTATTTGTTGAGAAAAGCTGATAGTATACCATTGAAAGGGGTTTTGGCTTAACCTACTATGCTTCAATTATCCTAGAAGACCAGTAATTAACCCTTTGCACTCCGCTGTCCCCTCTCAGGGGACATCATAATTCTAGCATATCAATCATATGTCCCCTCTCAGGGGATATTAAAGTTTATTAGTGATTATGTGGAATTAACTTATTCCAGCACAACTTTTTGAGAAATACATGTTTTTCTGAAATTTTCTCTTGAAATAGCAGAAGAAATCAAATCAAAATATGGTTAAGCTAGAATTATGATGTCCCCTGAGAGGGGACAGCGGAGTGCAAAGGGTTAATATATAACAATAAGCGCTTGACACTTTACTTCATATAAAACAAAAAAGCAAATGATAGTCAAGTTAATCTATAAAATATAAGCATTAATAAAGGCACTTAAGTTATAAACAGATACATTCTTCTGGGCCAAGATATAAAATAAAATGCACCATAAGTATGCCAAAACAAAGTAATAATCTATAAAATTCAGATTTACATCTATAGACCTGTACTTTTATAGGACTATCATTGTGCAATTTAACTAACATGAGAAAACTTTTAGATGTTCATTAATTAAGCTACTGCTAATTTTAGACAGTATAATTGCATAATTTTAGGAATCAAGTTTAGTCTAAGCACAAAACGTTGCATAAATATTAGCTAATTTTGGTTATAAAGGCTTTAGCTAAGCTATGGTAAGTATAGCATCAACTATGGTAATAAAGATTCATACCATATGATATGATTAGCATATTTAATACCTTTATAATACTTGCTGGTGCAGGTAATGAATTATATTATAATACTCACTTAGAAATATCGTGTGAGGATAAATTACCATCAAGTTTATTAATGCTAAAATTACTACCAACATACTATAATTTTCTGTATAAATAGAAAGTAGAACACCATACTCAACCTGCGTGATATAAGACATCCTTGATTAGGAAGGAACAATTTATTTTGGCAAGCAGGACGTATTTATGCTAAGCAAAGTGTTGGCTTTTAGAAAATCCAGACATATCATTTTGTCAGATGAGATAATTGAGGTAGGCATACTATATCCTCTGCAGCTTAGTATTTTTTTAGGGGTTTGGCTACTACTGTATAGAGTAGTAGCAACTGGTAAGATTAAAGTCGTATAGTGTACAATAATCAAAATAGATTTTTAACTTTTAAGGCAGTTTTAAAAACACGACTTCAAGAATGAAAAGACTTTTTCATATATATAATTCCCTTGCACTTTTAAATATAGTATATATATATATATATATTAAGTTGATCTAACGTAGCTAAGATACCTCGCTACAGTAAATAAATGCAATACAATATATACTCTACTTTTATACTTAACATGATGGCTAAAACATTTGGCTAATTTTCAAGTATGTTTCGATAGCAGCATTATGTCTAATATAATTCGGAAAAAGAAAAACAACTTTAGATTTGCTTTTCAAAAATCAATTCCATTGTTGAATTTAGTTAAAACTAGAAGCGATGAGTTCTTTCGATCGCAATTACGAATGTTCGTGATACGTTGAGAAATTACCTGTTTATACCACTTGATATAAATTCGGAAAGTTCTAGAATTCTAACAATGTGCCTTTGTTTGTATATAAAGACGCTTTTCTGCTAAATCTAATCAATCCACTACAATTACAATGTCACTTGATTTCTACCGTGATCCTACTGAACCTATCGAGACTTGCTTATTAAAGTTCTTGGGTGCCGTCGACCGTAAAACATCAGTCGTGTACGTGGCATGACAAGCCAACTGAGTACGAAGATGGACGTGTATGAGAATGACAAGGAGACTGTTATTCATGTTGAGCTTCCTGGCTTTAAAAAGGAAGACATCAGCCTCGATGTTTCTGAAGAAAACAGTTGCTTGACTCTCAGAGGAACCAGCAAGCGCAATGAGTCCTTTAAGGAAGGTCAGCTTCGTTGTTCTGAGCGCTCTTACGGAAGCTTCGCTCGAACCATTCGCCTTCCCATTGGATCTGAATTTGCTAAAGTTGGTGCCAAATTTAATGACGGCACCCTTGAAATTAACGTCCCAAAAAATATCGCTAGAACCAAACGCCAGATCAGTATCGAGTAATTTATTCTTCCTGAACTTTAAATAAACACCATTCCCTATTTTGTACAAATCATTTTTAATGGCGTTTACCTGTGGCTTCGCCCGCGTTAAATTTTTCTTTTATTTGACGTTTTGAAGTTGAAATAATTCAATCATCATTATTTCTTATTCTATACAAACCTTTTTTTTTCTAATTAACCCCTTAACCTACAATATCGTGTGAGAGACGTGGTACGACGATCGGGCAAAAAAACATCATGTGAGCAACTTTGTTTGACACGCGCTATTAGAACTTAAATCGCAAGGCAAAGGGTAAGGGGTTTAAAACGCAAGATATTAATTGCTCAGGTACTATCATAAGACATTCGTAATGGGACTTTATTAAAAATTACAGTGAATTTATTATTGAGCATAAAATTTATGTTAGCAAAGGTATATAATTACTTTTATAATAATTACTAGCCGTTTACACGTGCTTCGCTACGGTGTCTATAAAATTAAAGATTTTCAATCTATTAATTTAGATTTTATATTATAGACAAACAAAACCACTCAGCCAAATCCAGTTGCTCAATCGAATCAACCAAAAACCACCAACCACTTAGGCAAACCTAACTGAAATTATCAAAACAACCAATACTAATCACCCCTCAAAACTAAACTGTGTCCTATCGATTTAAACAAAAGCCATCAACCACTCGGCCAAACAAAAAAAACCTATCGAATCAATCAAATAACACCAAACTGCTACCCGAAACATCTCTTCATACCAAATCATTGAGTATGTGACATATCTTCCAAACTACTAAATCAATTTCTACTTAACTTGCCAAAAGTATTTTATTAATTAGGTGAACCAAATTAGGCAAGTTTTTAAAATAAATAAACCTAACATCCAGATATCCATGCTTCGCTAAGGTATTTAGTTTATCAAATGATAAGCTCACATTGTAGCCTATAGGCTGTGCCAGCACTACTCTCAAGCCACTCGGACTAACAGCTTCGCTGTTGCCCTCGTGCCTGGTCAACTGATTATCCTAACTACTTAATCTACTTACTTTAATACCGATTTTTGTTGAGTTTCAGGTGAGCAATTTGGTGAATTATTAGATAGTATTCGCCAATTCTCACTCACTCACCCAAATAGATTAAACTTATCAGACTCGATTAGCTTCAGATGACAAAGTGTGAATTATTAGATAATATTCACCAATTCTTACCAACTCACCCAAATAGATTGAACCTATCATACTCGATAGTTTCAGATTCGATCTTATTTGCCAATTCTCACCCACTCATCCAAATAGATTAAACTTATTAGAATCGATTAGCTTCAGGTGAGCAATTTGGTGAATTATTCAACAATATTTGTCAATTCTCACCCACTCGCCCAAATAGATTAACTCATCAGGCTCGATAATTTCAGATTCGATAAGATTCGCCAATTCTCACCCACTCACCCAAATAGATTGAACCTATCAGACTCGAAGGTTTCAGATGTCGGTCATTGAGTGAGTGAATGTGTTTTATTAAGTAGATAGTGGAGTATCATAATATAGAAGTTACTAGTGGAGTTACCCGGCGTTGCTCGGGTTTATTTATTATCAGCTGATTTGAACTGATTAATTTAAATTTTATATTATAGCTAGCAGAACCCATCCGACATTTTCCTGCATTTATATATTTATTTATATAAAAATAGATAGTTGTGTAATCTAGAATCTATAATGCATTGTGTAAAAAGTGAAAAAATGAAAGATGGCTCATAATGATGAAATTTTATTATTTTTATTGGTATAAATACCCCGAACCGAGATAGCGAATAGCAAAGGCGGTCCATGGAGTTCCTGGCCTATCATACGCCGCGCATGGAGGTTTTCCGGGTTTTATCCTTCTTTCCCATTTTCTTCACTTCCCTAATCGGTGCAGTATCGTCCCAGGTCGGCCCACCTCGAATAAAATTTAAAATTTATTGGTATAAATAGATGAACTATATAAATTTTTTATGAATAATTCACATGAATGAACAATATTTTTGACTATTCCATTTACTATATAATTGAACCAACTTAAAATAATTAAAACTAATACTATATCTAGTGTAATACAAGTGGATAAACAATATTTTAAATTTTCTTATTTGGTGTATAGATATACAGAGTTTCTGGACTTCCTACTCTGGAGCAAGCAACATATAGTTGACCATGCAAAAAACATAAATTTTTCTAAAATTTAATCTAGCAACGTGCCGCAAATGCTCTTGAGCTTTGCTGATTGCATTGCAAAAGCAAGATGCACAGGAAAGTGTAATCATTTGAATATGAAGGGCAAATCAGTGGGAATCATTAGAATGCATGAAATCAGCACATCCTCTCCTTTACATTTGCTGTTAATTATTGTTGCTTAAATCCCATTTGGCATCAGTTTTTTCACAGAAAGTCTGGTTCCATTGCACAACTTTGGCAGGTTCAAATGCCAAAGGAGCAGTATTGGTGAGCCAACTTTCAAGGTTAGTATGTGCGGTGGCATTCCAGGAGGCTCCAATGAATTTATAAACTTGACTGGATAATTAACATAGATTATATACCAACATCCATTTATAATATATAGACAAAATTCTTAAATTTATATTTATTACTACGTTGGCTCATCATTTTTTAGTTTTACTTACACTTGCAATATTAGCTTTAACTATATAAATAGTTTACATGATATAAAGTAATTAAATAAAAGTGATTGCTCCAGGATTCAAACATCTGACCTTTATAAAATTTAAGTCTAGAGCCAAAAGCTGAGCCAATTATGCTAAAGGAGGTATTTTAAAATCAATTGGGTTTTTATATTAAAGTTTTGATTTAGATTAACTTGCTAATTAGCCAAATAACCACTAACCACTAAATAAAACAATTTAAAATATCAAATTAACTGAATAATTATTTTCTCAGCTGAAACAACATACTGAAAACCATTAAAACATATAAAATATTAACTTCTTACATATAAAACTTTTTATTTTAATATGAAATAATAATTTTTAAAATTCATATACTTTTCCATGAAGAAATACTTATATGTACCAACTTTCATGGTAATTGGTCAAATGGTGTCAGAGTCTATAGCTATCAGATATACAGATATAATAACATACATTTAAATATATACTACTCAAAAATATAGAGCTTACTATCTTAAAGTCCAAAGCAAAACAAAAGTAAATGCAGATACATAATAATTTCAAAAATCTGATAACTACATTGGCTCAACATTTTTAGTTTTATTTACACTTGCAATATCTGTTTTAACTATATAAAAGGCTAAATCTAGTACTAAAAAAAGGCTAAATGATAAAAAGTAATTAAACAAAAGTAATTGCCTCTTTTCACTCAAATTCACTTTTGAGCATTTTAATTAAGAAAAAGTTTAATTTACCACAGCTGTCTGGCCATGCCCTTTTATGATATGTCCGTGGATCAGCCGCCTGCTGCTTCAATTTGGGGTAGTGGTGCTCCACCACCTAGCATTTTCTGCCCTGCGGGCAAATGTATTTGCATGGGGTCAAATAGCCCACCATCTTCATCCAGCCATTTTGTCACCCCACAGGATTTAGCACTCCACCTGGTATGCATCCATCCTTCTCACCACCATCCTCTCACCCTCCCTCAATCCACAATATGATTTTGCCTCTAAGTTGACTATGGGCCTTTATTCCCATATGCTGACAAGGCAATTATCAAATTGGCCACTGCTGCATTTGCGCCAGCTGGCTTTATTGATTTCCGCCCTTTTAAGGGCTATTTCAATATTGAATTTCAGATGGAGAAGGCCGCTGAAGCATTGGCTTCTACTTTCCTTATTTTTAAAAATGCCCCATCCCTACTACCTGAACTCACCTGCCTACAGACACCAGAATGGTGGTGTCCTTTGCATCCATCCCTTCCCACCTCCCACCCCAAGTTTTGTATGATCAGATGATGTCAGGGCTTATAGCATATGGCTCTCAGCCCAACCTCATCTTCACTGTTCCCTCTGGTGCAGAGTGCCTTGCTGCCCCTCATGCAACTGCCACCATTATCCCACACCACCCTTCCATAGCCCACCAAAGCCCCCATGCTTGTATTACAGCAGCACCTGAGCACTTTTTTGGGCTCAGGTGAATAATAGTTCCCCAATTTGTCCCCTCTATTTTGGACTCAACCATTTCAAAAAATCCTGCCCCAAGCCACTTCCGCTGATGCAGCTTTGGAGCCACATTCAGTGGGTTTCAAATGGGGCATTTTGCTGCCCCCTCCCAACCAACATTCTCATTATATAGGCCAGAGTGAGAAATTAGCCCCACCAAATCAACCACCCACATTAACCCACCTAACTCTACTTCGCCAATCAGAGTCAGGCTTGGACTGCTATTTGCTCCCAAGCAACCCATGCACCCACTACCACCCACCCAACTTCTAACACCACCATTCTTGTAAACCAGAATCCATGAGACCTATTGGTTGAGATTGACAAATCAGGTAACGTTATCATGAGTGAGCAAACTGGTCAACCTCTCAGCCAGTTTGATTATGGCCAGAGTGAATTTTTTCTTCCTGATTTTGACAATACCATTTCCACAAATGTTTCACTCCTAAATCCAATGCTGCCCCCTACCAAAGTGACCTCAACTCGCCTTTTCTGCAGTGGCCTCTCCCCATTGCCCAAACCTATGCAAAGTAGTGGCCAAATCAGTGGCTCAAAACTAACTAGGGCTGCCCACACTCTACTTCCCCCTCTCCTGATTTCCCCAAATCTCTCTGAAGTGATATCTCAAAATTATTTTATGATGCTGAAGCTGCTGTCATGCATGTAGCTAAACTAGCAGATTTTAACCTATCTGCTAAAAAATCTGCCAGATTATCTCCAATTTTGCCTAACTCCCCAAAGCCTGCAGTCAAGCTGAACTTCACATAGTGGAATTTATTGAAGCAGTCTACCATGATAATCTTGATGAGAAGGTGGAGAACTCATACTACACCAACATTGACCCATACTATGATGATGCGCCAACGCCTTGGCTCTTTGCTTTAGTCCATTTCTCCAACTAACATGACATAGTCATGGCAAACTTGTCTGCAGAAAAACCGCCTGACACCCTCTCACCCTCAGCCATGGTGAGTAAGCAGTTTCCGCTCCCCTCCTGGTTTGTTGTTTTGGTTTTGTCTTCCCAGTCAATATTTCAATTGGGTTATTTTATTTTGTTTTTGAGTTTTGGTACTGTCCATCCCCTGGTTGGTGTACCTTGAATAAATCTAAATAAAAGTAATTGCACCAGGTTTTAAACAACTGACCTTTATAAAATTAAAGTTTTAGAGCCAAAAGCTGAGCTGATTATGCAAGAGGAGGTATTTTTAAAATTAATTGGGTTTTTGATTCAAAGATTTGATTTAGATTAAATTCTAAAGAGCCAAATGACCACTAAACATTTAACAAAACCATTTTAAATATTGAATCAACCAAATATTTAAACTACTCGGCTGTAACATTATACCAATTACCATCAAAAACATATAAGATTTTTACTTGTTACATATATAGTTTTTTATTTATTTTTTATATTTGAGATGGGTTACCTTGGGACAAATATACCACACCAAGAATTTTTCTAGCCAGTACAGGTTTTAAACTTAAAACCTGCACTAGGGTGGCTGCAGTTTTACCTGCCAGGCTAACCACCCCTTTTATTTTTTATTAAAAAACTCCATACTTTATTAAAATAGATTTAAGGGAAAGTAAGATGGGAGGGCGGAATACAGGCGATTTGGCCAAGGGTAAAAAGGACCGGGGTTTGGGCTGCTAGAGTTCTAGCACCTTTGACCATTGCTGATTGGAGATCACCATTGCTAGCCATGGTTCTAGTATTGGTGGGCTTACAGGCCATTTGATTCTCAGTCAATTAGTTGCCTCATCACATGCAATGAGTGATCCGGTGGAGAAAGCCAAACGTGTAGCTTTATAACACCCAGGGATTATGCGCAAAAATTTTGAGATCTGATGGAGCTGATTGGAAATAATCTGAATGGTCTTCAATACCAAACCTCTGTGGTGGGGGCGCTTGTTGCTTAAAACCTTGGTGACAAGCGCACAGTGAATTACCCATACACAATAATGGTAAATGAAGGCTCATAGTTGGATTAGAGCCATTCTCAGGGTTTTTGTAAAGAAAAGGTCCTGCGATGGATGTATTCACAGTGGTGATTGTTCACCTGATAGGATGTAGCGCATTGTGGACCAGTATTTTTTGAACATGGCGCATTCATAGTAACGGTGTGCTATGTCTGCTTCCAGTTCAGTGCATATGGGGCATTCTTTGTGCTTATAGTCCAACCCACTGTGCTTTCCCAATTTGAATGCCCAATTTAGGATCTGCCAGGTTACCAAACGCTGTTTGGCCATTATTAAGCAGGAGTTCAGGCCTGATATCAACTCCTTTGTCAGGTAGTTGGTGTAATGGCCTTTGGTGGTCCAGTCATTTAGGATTTGTGGATGAGTGGGCGGATTGCACCCCAGTTTTGGGAGTGGATCCCCATATTCTATCAGCGTCAATTTGTACCTTATTCTGATTGACTTGGTTGCATATTCATCAGCAATTCGGTTACTCTCCTCCCAGATTGTTGCAGAAATCATTGCAGAATTACATGCTTTGACATCCCTTTAATTTGGTCAGCTTCTTGGTCCGATCACTCAAATGACCATCCACCCTGGCGCATGGCCCAATTGCATAGTCACCAGTAGTGTGGAGTACCTTTTTGGGAGGTTATCTGTGGGTGGTTCACCATCTATTCATGTATCAATTGGGGGGAGACCAGCTCTTAGAGGCCTTGGGCTCTTGCCCAGTTAACACCCCATGCTAGAGTCAGGCAGCGCATGTGTGTCTGTGTTAGCTTCAGTAACAACTTCCCCCATATATGCTGGGCATGAGATTCGAAGTCCAGGAGACCCATGCCTCCTTCATTCTTTAAATTTTGACAGGGCTTCCAGTGGTATCAACGCCACCTTCACCTTAAACCACAGGAAGGTTTGGAGCATTGACCTAATTTTTTTCTCTAAGTTCAGGCTCATTGGCAGCACGTGAGCAACATACCACAACTTCAAGAAGATGAAGACATTTATTGCCTGCACTTTCTCCTCGAGGCATAGTCTGGCTCTTATCCAGCATGCCATTCAGATTGATAAGCTTAACAGTAAGTCCTGTTCAGTCTCCAGTACCTCTGGTCCTTGTCGTTGAAGAGTATCCCGAGGTATCAGACTGTCTGGGAGTTCATAATCGGCGTTGTGTCAGTTGGCGGGCTGAAGCTTGGGTTGCCAACCCTCATCACTGAGGTTTTTGTCAAGTTGATTTTTGCGTTCAATGCTAGATGATAGAGGTTTAATAGTTCCTTGGCGCCCTGGAGGTCGGTCAGTGAGCTTATGCCTACTACTGTATTGTCAGCAAATGCTAGCATCTTCAGTGGCATTTGGTTAGGGTGGAACAAACCCCAGAGCTTCGCGTCTGCTGCTGCCAGTAGGATGTTGGCTGCAAAGTTGAGGACTATCAGTGACATAGGGTTGCCTTGGGGGAGACCTTGCCCAATAGGGATTTTGTTGGTTACACCATCTGTTAATCACCTTCGTTGCCTGGCCTGAGTACAGCGTCATTATCCATGCTCAAAATGTGTTGGGGATACTGACTGCCTTTAGTGCCTCATGAAGGAATGACCACGCTATTCAGTCATAGTCCTTTTCCATGTTGAGGAACATAAGGTACCCCTGTTTGATGCCCCTCATATCCTGGAGTACACTCTGGACTGAACCAATGCTGTCCCATATAATACGGCCTTTGACAAAGCCATGCTGGGCACTATGAAGCGTGCGCGGTGCTGTTGCAATCAGTCTATTAGATAGTATGCGCGTGAGCAGTTTGTAATCAGCGTTCAATAGTGCAATCAGGTGCCAGTTCTGAAGTTAACGTCTGAGGCCCTTTTTGTACAGAAGTACAATTTGGGTCTCATGGCCTCCCGGAATTTGCTGGCCATTTTGCAAACAGTGGTTAAAGAGGGCTTTGAGCTCCGGCGTGATGTGGTATTGGAATATGCTGTATATTTCTGCACAAATATTGTTGGGGCCTGGTGCTTTCATTCTTGGCGACTCCTTTAGTGCCCTCTTAACTTCGTTGATAGAGATTTTGGTGGACATCTTGGCGACATCTTCCAGCGTACAGCCCCCCAGTGCCAGCTTGGACAGGTCAATAAGGGTTTTTGTCGCTGATTCACTCATTTCTCTTTGTCAGAAGAGATCACCACAAAAAAGCTCAACCTCGCGCTTGATCATTTTGGGGTCTGTTGATACTTCCACTTCCGCTGTCTCCACTTAATGTACCCTAGCCTTAGTTTGGATTTTCTTGAGGTGTTTCAGGCCCTCTTTGGTCATCATCCCCACTAGGCTCTGATATTGGTAAGTTGCATTGGTCTGTCTCTCTTAGTCTTGCTTCATCATTATGGCCTGATACTTTTTATGTGTTGTTTAATACTCGCTCCACCAATCTTCACTGTCTTGTTGAGTGAGCCTCAGCCTTTCTAATTTAGACTTCAGTTGTTTCATGGTGGCAGTTCGCTTGTAGGAGGTCACTTTCAAACTCCATACTATCATATTTCATTTTCACTTTGATCCAGGTCCATTGTTCTAGCAGGTCCACCTCTGGGCGGTTGTACAGATATGCTACCAGTTGATCCAGTCCAGAATCAACATTTTGGCACCAATCCCCATCCCTCAGCATGGCTGGTGCCAGTTGCCACTCATGGTTCCTCAGAGGTTCATCAAGGTCAATCTCCACCGAGACAACCATGTGGTTGCTTTCAGCATTTATGCTAACCTCGCTGTTGGACGTCATCAGCTTGAGATCTGATGACACTAGGATGTAATCTAAACGTGATCCTGACAGTGGGGATCTGGTGGCATCATATGGCCACCACGTTAGGTTGGCCAGGTCATCGTCCTCTTTGTCAATCATTAGGCAAATCCCCAATTTGACTAAGTAATCAAGCATCTCGTCAGCCTTACTGTTGGGACGTTCTCTCATCAGAAATGTATACCAGCTTGCATTCATCCAACAGTTCAGGTCACCTGCTATTATGGTCATCACTTCAGATGGCACTTCTGCTAAGAGTTCCTAAAAATATGGTTTTCGTGGAGCTTCAGTAAAGCGTAGACTGCTGCCACTCATATGCTCCTGCTAGTTTCTCTGTTTGTAGCCATCGCTATCAAGATCCTACCAGCGTGAGTTTCTTCCACAAATTCCAGGTCTATTTTCTTATCCATTGCAACTATCACCACGTGGTCTGTCCATAGGGCTTGGTAGCCTATCTGGCGGGACCACGGGTGGTTTTTTGCATCATGGTTTGAGCTCAGCACTATTTCCTTTTGGTTACCAGCTTATGTTTCCAAAATAAAAATTAGGTCAATATTATTATTAGTTTTTATATGGTGCATTTTCCTCCTCCTCATTTGTATGCTCTACCCCCCAAGAATTTGTGGTTGCTATCCTCATTTCCAGCTGCCTGACCCACAGGTATGAGGTTTAGCATTGTCTGGGTTGTGGATTGAGTCCCGTACTGAGGTCTGGTTGGTTGATGATGGTGGTGTCAATGGTTGGTGGGGTGCAATAATTGGTTTTAAGGGTCAGTTGGTTGGGACTGGGATTATATTCCCAGGCATCCTGTGTACTGGGAATTTGGTCACCATCCCCATCTCCCTGTCAATGGATAATGGGGATAATTTATATAATCTGGTCCGGGTGCCCCTTGTTCCCTTCTGGTGGAGCGGTGGATTCTCCCTCATCTGTCAGTCAGATTCGCACCCCTTCATTTAATTTAACAGCAGAACTCAATTTTTTAGTTGGTGATTGCCCAGCCAATTTTATTAATTTCGTCACTCCTGCTGTTTTTTCACCAGTTGCCTTGGGTTTATTTGCTGATGACTTCCAATTTGATTTAGTATTCACTTTTGGCTTGTCAGGCTTCAATTTTGACTTGCTGGCTTCCTGCATTCGCCCTTGCTTGGGAGACTTTTTCAGGTTTGCCTTCTGCCATCTTTCCTCCTTGCAGACCATCCATTCTGCTTGGGTTGAACATTTCTCTGTTGGTCTGGGGATGATTCCCTCATCCATTGCATAAGATTCAGGGTTTGGATTTATAAATGGTTTGTCATCTGCTTTGGGCTGCTTTGCTGTTTCCCATTCCCATGCTTCTCTATGTGCCAGGTCCAATTCTTGTCACTGGCATTTCATATCTGCTACCTCCATTAAGTTGTGCGGGATCCATTATCTGGCTTTCAGGTGGAGGAAAGTCTTGGTACTCACCTTGGTGATTCCCCTGATGGGGTCATATTCATATTCCCGTGTAGTTTTACCTTTTTGATGGTGGCATTGAGCCATTGTGTGGCCGGTCTGGTAACAGAACTGGCACACTTGTTTGGCATCCTCCTGTTCGATGTATAATACCCTATCAAGGCTGGGCAGGCGGATGAATCTTGGTAGAGCAATTTTTTCAGCTTCATCCAGGGTGCCAGTTTGTACAGCGCTTCCACTGTCCAAGAGCAGAGGCACTTTGCGATGTAATCACCACTGGCTTGCCGTAATTCTCATACTTCCCCATAGTATGACAATCCAGTCTGGATCACTTTGTGTACTCACTCCTGTTCGCGATCAGTGGGGAGATTCTGGAAGTTACCAACCTTGCAGTTTGGTTGGCTTATCTGGTTGGTTCCATTTGCAGTTAATTCCCTTATATTTGATGCCGATCTCAAGGAGTTTCTTGTGGTCCAATTCACCTGGGATTGCTATATCTATATAGCCCCATTTGGGTACCCAGTGGTGATCCAAGTCCCCTCCAGCTAAGACTTTTTCAAGTTCCTGATAAATTGATAATATCAGATCAGACCATTCCTACTCCTCCACTAGCTGCAGGTGGATTCAGATAACATCTTTTAGGTATGATTTTGGTGCTTGGTGATCTGTAAAGCCCTCGCTGATCAACCAATGGATGTATTTGATGTGGCTCACTGCTCCGTTCCAGGTGTTGTCTTCAGTATGCACCACCATGGCGCTGTAGGATTTGGTTTTCACGCTTGGTTTGGGTACTTCGGTGGGGGTCTTTCCCTACAAAATCCAACTTACCAATTCATCAAGGCTGAATCCCCAGTTGAGGATCGCTTTGATCTGGTGGATGCTGATACCTCGGCAGCTGATAATTCTAGCCATTTGCACTCCAATCCCTAGGCTCTGCCACTCTAGGGCATCTGATGGCGAGAACCCCAGTTGGTAACACTTGAGGGCAGATTCCAGGCTGCATGTTGAGTGAAGGTATTGTTGCAGGACCTCCAGCGTAATTGAGCTATGCTGGCACCAGTCCCTTACTGTGACACTATTTCAGCCCCCATCTGTAAATACACATGACATGTCTGCTGGAACACCCACTTCACTCCATTGGAATGCTTTGGAGGGGGTGAAGCCTTTGCTGGCATTTGGGGCCACTAGCATCAGTTCCTGGAAGGATTGCTTTCAATCCCAGATAGTTTCAATGCAGATCCCTGCTTTGAGCTATTCTCAGCCCAAGTCTGGGGTCATGATCCCTTTCATCGCTGTTGCCGCCTGTGGTGAAATCTTGTGTTCCATCCACGGTTGGGCTGATTGAGGGGTGAACCCCGCTGCACCCCAGTCTGCAGCTTTAGCAATTGTTGTGGCATCATGCCAGATTTTCCACTTTTCAATTGGGAATGGTTGACCTCTAAGAGTTTTGTGAATCAGTTTAGTCACCCTCAGCTCTGCTCATTTGCACACTAGGTCCATAATGGCCCCCGCTCAGAACTAGAATTTTATCTCCATCAGTGTTAATCCATTGATGGACCAGTTGATGGCCTCTTCCGGTGACCAATCCCAGAAGGGTCCCCATTCCACCACTTTTTCCTTTGTCCAGCCCGCTTTCATCAGGTCTGATGTGGTGGCTGGTGGAATTTGGGTGTATGACCAGTGTAAGGCCTCAGTGGCCTTGAACCTGGCCATGATCCACGGTAGGGCCTCCTCTGGGGAGAAAGAAATGTTATAACATTCCAGTGCCGTGCCCACTGTAATGGAGTGTCAGGCCCATTTAAGGGCCATAGAGGCATTCAGAAATCGTTTCGTGTACTCATATAAATCTGTTGGGTTGAGGTCTGAGCTTCCTAACGGCTTGGGCATATCATGCTGTAATGCCTGCCATGTTGTACTCCATCACATTTAATAGGTCAATGCCAGCCTCCATCCAGGCCTTTGCATCTGCCAGTTTTAAACCTTCGCGGATTGCAGCCTCTATCACTTTGTACTTCATGGGGATTTTCATCCATTCTAGGGTGTCTTCAGTCCTAACTCATGACGCCTTGAATAGTACTGCCATATCAATCGAGATTTGGGTATTGAGCCAGCATTTGACCACTCTGGCGGAAAATTTGTGGTCTTGCCATATAGCTGCAATAGCTGGTTTGATACCTTTGGAGACCCACTGAGTTGCCGTAGAGTATGGAAACTGGAGGGCCACCCATTGTTTGACCTCGTGGGTGGACATGACCTCAGCGTGCCAACATGTCTGACTGGATTGGTGTAAATTTAACTGGGGCCCTGGCTGCCAACTTGACTGCTGTCAGGGTTTCTGCCCCTTCCAGTAATATTTTTAGTTTTTTAGCCAAACTTTCTCAGGTGTCTTATCCCTCAGATTTGGTCCCTGATATAGTTTCACCCCCATCAGGGTTGGTCCCTGATGGATCATATTGGGTTGGCAATTGGCTATTCAGGATCAGCCATTGATTCATTGTTGAGCTAGAGCCCCCTGTCAAAATGACTTCATTGGGGATTGCACCTGATGGTGTATCAGGGATCATGCCCAATGATTTTCTCATGTTGCCAAATCAATTTTGGTTGGGGACCATTTGCCCCCCAACAGGACCTTTTCAGAATTGGAGCCCAACTTTTTCTTCACTCAAATACCCCAAGCAGATTTGGTAAGTTTCTCCATGTCAGTAGAAAACTTTTTATAGCTTTTCTCTGTTGGTTTGAGCTGATGATTTTTATCAATTGAACCCAAGTCAGTTTCAGATCCTGCCAATAATTTGTCCAGTTTTTTTTTTGTTTTTTTCTGCAAAAATTTTCTCACCCTGTGAGGCCCCAATCCCCTCTAATGATTGAGGTTCAATGGGGAATATTCCTGACTCTGCTGTTCTCAGCATCAGGCCTTGCTCCTGGAAGGTTGCTATTGTCATCTGGTTGTTGTTGGTCACCAATCCTAGGGAGTTGACCCTGTTATCCACACTAGTCACAAGGGCTCATGACTCATCAACACGTTCACATGTTTCATTGTCATTTGTGTCACCAGATCATTACTGACGTACACATGTTATATTGCCCTTCCCCATTTCTAGTTGTGTGGAGGCTTGGGCCAGTGGGAAGTTCAGTAGATGGTACATCCATTATAGTGTCCTTCATATTATTATTGTAAATTAATATCAGCACAGGCAAGTCATCTGTTTCTATGTGCTGCGCACAGATGGGTGGATTATCTTCCCTACGCTTGGGTGGTTGGCCGTTGTTCACTGCTCTATAATTGCAGTGTGCACTGGCAGTTGGTTGCTCTCTCAATTCTTGTTCAGTTCACTTTTTGATTTAAAAAGTGATGTATGCAAGAGAGAAAGAGCAGTCTAACCACCCCTTAAAACTTTTTATTTTAATATGAAAGTAATAGTTTTTAGAAATTATAAAACTTCTTGGGCATGCATACAACTCACCAAAGTTTCATCACAATTGGTCAAACGGTGTCAAAGTCTATAAAGCACAAATCTTAATATATATAAAAATTATTTTATGTATGTATGTACGTTTGTATGTATGTGGAGGACACATTATCTCTTGAAAGAATGAACAAAAATCACCAAACTTGGCACAAAAAACTATAAATTTAGGGAACGGTCTTAGGCTATTTTTCAAAAAAATTATATAATTTTTTATAAAAGTTATATATAAGACTGAAAAAAAGTATTTGGTTCTAATGGCAATTGTATATCATTTTGGGTGAGCGTTTTGGTTTTATTCATTTAATTTGATAGGTTTATAGGGTTTGATAAGCAGTTTGTAGTTTTTGGTTGATTAAAAAAATTGGTTTTGATTGAGTGATGGTTGGTGGATCTAGATTGATTTGATGGGCTCAATAGTTTCAGGTAAGTGATTGATGGTTTAGTTAATTTAGCAGGCTTAATTAACTTTGGCTAAGTGGTTAAAGGTTGGAATATCCAATAGGTTTAACGGTTTCTGATTTATTGATGGCCATCTACCAATATAAAAATTAAAACAATTGATTATAATCACCTGGTACATTATAAACCTAAGCAAAGCTGGGTTACTTGGCTAGTATACCAATATATATATACAGATATACTAACATTCATTTTTATATATACCTTTTTTACTTCAATTTCAACATTTTGCATTTCAATTTCAACATTTTAATTTCAACACAAAATTTTTGTAATAAAATTATATATAAAAGGTATTACATCTATTAAATATAAGAAAGATAATTATAAATCATATTTTATTGATGAGCATAGGGCAATTCAGCTACACAATTTGTAATATTTCTAAGAATAAGCCTAAAATATCCTGTACTATTAGTGGCTGAAACAGTAGCAGTCTCCTCCATAATTAAGTCTGATAGCAATCCACTTGCAGCGCTTCTTAACTTTGATCTAACTCCATTTTCTATCTTTGAAAAGGCATTTTCAATTGGATTTAGCATATATGAATATGGAGATAAAAACTTAAACTCAAAATTAAATAATGAAGTTACTCTTTAAATCTTGCCTTCTATGAATTCTAGCATTGTCTAATATAAGACATATTCTATGCAGATTTTTTTCATTGTATAAATAAGAGCAAAGATCATGTAAATAATCAGCAAATATATCACTATTAACTGTTTAATGAGCAACAGTTTTACAATATTACAAGCCATCAATAGTCATACTAGCAATCAAAGATAGTGACCTACCCCTCACCATTGGAACAGTTATAATGGCACGTGTTCCTCTTCTAGATCTTCCCTGGCTACAATCGAGATGTAAATTGATGAGGATTCATCAATAAAAATAGCTTTGGAATAATCATCATTAAAGTGATTATTAAACCAAAGGGCATACTCTTTTCTCAATAAAGTCATTTCAGGATTATTTACTCTATCCAATTCTTGATGGCTTAACTTCATTGTAATTTGTAATTCCTGGAGACATTTATTAATACTTGAAATTAAAATTGAAAATTTTTCTTTTTCTGCCTCCAATGTTTCTTTGATCTCCTTCAAGATTATTTGTGGATTAAAAGAAACTAAATTTAAACTCTTTATATACAATCTTGATTAAGCACTCTTCTTTCACTTCCACCTTTATTTTTTTCTATAATCCCACCTGATTCATAATAGGAGTCATAGTTCTTGTAGTATTATAGTTTATTTCTAAGATATCAGCAGCTTCCTTTGTAGTCTTTCCTTGTTCAAATACTAATCAAATAAGGCTAAGGAATTTAGCATTAGTAATTGTACTGTATCTAGTTCTAGCTACAGACTCAGTGATTTCCTCAGAATAAGTGTTTTTTAGTAGATTATAATTTGATATAAGAGATATATAAACACTTTTTAAATGTGAAAAAAGAGTGGGAAATATTATGCTTGCCTCTATTTCAGCAGGAATAATAAAATTAACCTATTGCCAAAAATTATGTTAATATTGGAATATAAAATGTTGAAATTGAAATTGAAATGCAAATTGTTGAGATCAATTTGTAAAATTTTTGTGTTGAAATCAAAGTATAAAATATTGAAATTGAAATGCAAAATGCAAAATGTTGAAATCAAAATAAAAAAGAGATATATATATATAGATAGATAATAACTATTATTAAAGCATCAATATTTTTTTGCTTAGATCACTATTAAATCTGATTTTATGTATAAAATTTTATGGCGCAACCAATAAATAGTTGTTTACACCATAAATGAAGTATATTTGTTGATGCTCCACTATGAGATAGTGGCTAGACCCTGTGTTGAAAACCTATATAACTGGATGACAAGCCACCATTATGACCACGCGGATCATTGGAGGAATTCCGCCAAAAGATCAACGGACAGAATCTGCCAAGGATGTTTCAGAGCTATAAGTGATTGATTGTTTTAGGATGAGGTGATAATGGGTCATAATGGGCCTTATTGGATTGACTTTAAAATAGGGCAATAAGGCGATGTTGACGTTTGATAAAAGATATATCAGATTGCCTCAAATCAAGGCGATAAGGAATTGAATAACAACAAGCCAAAACCAATGAAAAGATGGTAACATGAATAAACTAAGCAAGAGGGTCAGTACTGACTGAAGTCACTAGGATATCAGTGAAATGAGGGGACTAGAGTAGTAGTCTGAAAAGAGTTTATAGAAGAAGAAAAGAGAAAGATAGGAAGGAAGTAAGGAGCAGACTAGAATAAGATCCGCCAACATATTATATTTTGAATAAAAGAAGTGTTTGGGGGAATTGCTCCCATTTTATTATAAATTAAGTGTTTACAAGTGTATCAAGGATTAGGCAATCATCATATCATCCGCAACAATTGATCAATGGACAAAACCCTTTGTGAAAAACCCTTTAGCAGGTACATACAGAATCGCTGAGAATCAACAGTGGTGCTCACTACAGGGGGCTGATTGACCAATAATAATACAACAAAAACTCAGATGATGGCTATGTCACATCAAGGCTGTTCTGATAAAAAGTCTGCACAAAATGGTGGTCCTGTTGCATATGAGGAGTTGAGACTTGAATTAGATAATGTGCTCAAAAAGCAGGATGAGTTGCTTTAGAAGGTATAAAGTGATAAGCTGCCACCATTTAATCACGAAGGAAATATTCATGGGTTCTTTTGCTGATTTGAGTTTGCAACTGAAGGTACTACATATTGGTGGAGGGCGAAACTATTACTCACCTCTTTGGATGTTGGGAGGGCTGATCAAGTCGTTTGTTACCTCTCAGCTAGTTCCATTTCATACCATGAAGTTAAGGAGATGGTGCTGCAGTTGTTTGGCGGAACTGCAAAAATTTCATAACAAAAAACCGAGTTCTTGACCATTAGGTTTTAGCAAAATGAGACCCTCACCGCATTTGCTGACCAATTTATGATGGAAGCACATGTGCTGATTGGGGAAGGGATTTTATCTGAAGTTGATGTGTGTGTCATGATGGCCTCAGCGGTGAAGCCATACCCTGACCTTTACAATGTCATAGCCCCATTTTTAGAGCCCAATGTACCTCTTCTATAACTTGTTCAGTTTGTACGGCGCTTATCTGTAATGTTCCCTCCATCAAATAGCAAGCAAATCTGCACTGTCGCAGTTGTTCACCCTAATCATGTGGGAAGAGTTAACCAGTCAGGGAGGACCTGTCAGGATACTCTCCACAGTCTAATGGGCGTTCCTTAATTACTGATCTACATCTAAATAAACTACCGCTCTGGCCCTAACTACGCTTGTAGTGGCGATCATTTCATCGTTGGGGGTCTAGTTACATCGATTCTTTTCATAACCATCAATCAAGTGAACCAAATTATACTAAACATGGCCGTAGGCCCTATGGAGTAAGTTGTTTTAATTGTGGTCACACTGTGCACATGGGATGATGGTGCCCCAATTGACAGATCCCTCTCATAAAAATGGGATCAAGGCTATCTTGAAAAAATCTGAGCGGAGTAGAGAAGGGACTCTCTACTTATGTTACCTTGAACTCACATGGCCCCCTGAGTCTACTGTGTTAACCATAGCAGAAGCCTCTCAGTATGATGATACATTCCTATACCAACAGCTGGTTGGGGGAGTAAATGTGCTGACCCAAGCGCATGTTGAAGAAAAGGCGGACAAAAACTCTCTGGATCAACCAAAGATTTATGTTTGTCAAATGTTCGACCAAAATCTGCAAGATCCGCTAGAACCGTTTGCAGATGCCCTGTCCCTGAGGGGGATAAATGTCGCCCTTCCAGTGGACGCTATTGTATCCCAGTATCCTAAAGTTGGTGCGGGTATTATGAGTTTCCTGGGAAAACATGAATCATTAAGCATACACATAGTAAATAGCCGGGATTCATCTTACTCAGAATGCACTTACTGTGACATTGGGTAGCTAAAACTTGGGTATGGCTATCATTGATATGGGCGCCCCTGTTAATATTGTCTCCACTAAATTGGTGGCGAAGTTGTCCTTAAAACCTGACATAGACCACCAAATGGTTTATGGGACCGCAGGAACTGAAACCACCACTATTGAAGGAGCATATAGTGTGCTTCCCTTGCGGTTTGGATCCATTGTTGTGGTGGCTCCAGCGGTGGTATTAACAAATAGTAACTACGATCTGTTTATTGGGACTGCATTTATGCGGCACTATGGGGCTATAGTTGACATGATGGAAGAGACTTTAGCCATTGTGAGACAGCGAATCCCTATTTATTTCACCTCTAGTGGAGTGCCGAAGAGTTCAGCGCATATGGGACAGACAACCTTGCCTACAGCGATGGGGTGATTCCAGTGCGCTATCATCAATTAAAACGAAAAACATGGGCCCTCCCCCATCAGATATATGAATACCAAGGTTTACCACTTAGAGCAGCTGGAGCTATATCCATTCCCTCTGGACATCAAGTAATAATAGACACCAAGTTAGAAGTGGAAGTGCTAGATGGACTCTATGGAGAGATTATTGGGCTTATCAACAATCACGCCTTGAGCCCCACGTGGCTCCAGGCATCATACTTCCAGGCCATGGGGAAATCAAAGTACTGATAGAAAATCTTCAGAACAGACCCATTTGAATCCACTGATATCAGATTATAGCATATTTACATCTGAACCTGGTTGAAGAGATCAATCAGGTTCCTGAGTTTGGTTCTCTGGATGAACTTGATCTGCCCATTGAACCACATCTTGGCGCAATGGTGGTTGTACCGCGGAAAAATTTATCTGGGTTATAAGAAGATCAGAAGGAGCGGGAGGAAGCTTTATTTCAAAAGTATAAAGAGATCTTTGCAGTTGACGAGCATGATTTGGGGTGCACTTGGGGGATTGTTCATTGACTGGACACTGGAGATCATCCCCCCATCAGGTCTCGACCAATCCATCAATCACAGGCAGCTGAAGAAGTTGTCACTGAGGAGATTGTTAAGCTGCTGGAGCAGGGAATGCTCGAACCATCTAAAAGTCTATGGGCTTCACCTGTCCTAATTGTTAAAAATAAGGATGGCACTAACTGCGTAGTAATTGACTACCAGAAGCTCAATAGCATCACCAAAAAAGATTCATACCCTCTGCCACGGATTGATGATGCGCTGGATTGGCTAGGTGGAGCCTTCTACTTCTTGGTGATGTATTTGATATCCAGTTATTGGCAAATTGAGTTGCCTTTGGCGGAATGAGAAAAAATGTGCTGTAATCACCTTGAAGGGGCTTTTCCAACCAACGTGCATGCCGCAAGGGTTATGTAACGCCCTGACTACGTTTCAACGAGCAATGGACACCATATTGGGTGATCTGAAGCTGTCATGCGTTCTTGTGTATCTCGATGATATTAACATCTTCTCTCACACGTTCACTGAGCATCTCGCCCATTTGGAAGAGGTATTCCGCCAACTGGCTGAGGCCAATATCAAAATCAAGCCTCGGAAATGCCACTTCTTCAAGGATCAGCTTGAGTACCTTGGGTTTGTGGTGGATGTGAATGGGTTGAGACCTCAGCCAGCCAAGGTAGAAGCCATCCAGAAGATGACTAAGCCAGCTGATAAGTGGGACATTCAGGTGCATCTAGGAATGGTGGGTTATTACCGATGATCCATACCCAATTTCAGTTGCATTGGAGGTCCACTGTTTGAGCTATTAAAGAAAGATGCCATGTTCAAATGGACGGAATGATGTCAATGTGCCTTCAATACACTTTAAACGGCATTAGTTAGTGCGCCGATGTTGTGCTACCCTAATTTTAGTAAAAAATTTATAGTGCAAACAGATGCGTCCCTTTCCACTGTTGAGGCAGTCCTGTCTCAGAAGGATGATGAGGGAGACAAGCACCCTATGGCATACTGTAGTCATAGCTTAAATTGCCATTAATGGAATTACACTATAACCAAGTGGGAGTGTTTAGCGGTGTTATACACATATAAACAGTTTTGAGTTTACTTGCATGGAGTAAAGTTTAAAGTCATGACGGATCATGCATCATTGTGCTGGTTGCAGAATTTGAGAGAGCCTGAGGGGCGACTAGCCCGATGGGCTCTTAAGCTGCAAGCTTATGACTTTGAGATTCTACATCAAATGGTAGCAAAACACCAAAACACTTTATGCTTATTAAGATTGCCGACAATTGTAGTTACAGCAGATCTAAGCAATATAATGTTTGACAAAATTATCAGTGGGAAGTACGATGATGAACCGCCTCAAGTTAACAAGTTACTAGATGGACTCAGGACCTTTACATTCATAAGAAATGAGGAATTGTATAAGCGTATAGGGGACGTTACCATGAATATCCCAAGGCCTTCCACACGCTCAGATATCATTATGAGTGCACATCGAGCAGTTGGCCATGGCAGAGTCTGGAAAACTCTTGAATTGTTAAGGACGCAGTATTATTGGGAAAGCATGCAATATGATGTGCTTCAGACCCTGTCTTGCTGCCACCAGTGACAGGTGGAGAAGCCGTTCCATCAGAAGACTTCATACCAGTTGGTAAAACCTCGCTTTGCTTGGCATACAGTCTCTATTGATGTCATGGGACCTCTGCCAAGCGGAGCTAATTGGTCTAAGTATAAACTGGTGGCAATTGACCACTTGACCAGGTGGGTTGAGGCGCGAGCCATTTGGGATCTGCGGGCAGTTACTGTGGCTAAGTTTGTAATGGAATTCATCATACAGCATCATGGCTGCCCACAGTTTATCCTTACCACCAACGGAACCAACTTCACCTCTCACATTTTACCTAAGCCCAACGAATTCATGGCCATCTGCGGGGTCCTAACAACCCCGTATCACCCTGAGTCCAAAGGAATGGTTGAAAGGGTTAATGGGACTCTGGTGAATATACTCTTAGAAGTTGGTTACAGATAGACCCTCTGATTGGAGTACACTTCTTTCTACCATGGTGTTCGCCTATAATATAAGTTACCATTCTGCCACGGGAAAGAGCCTCTTCCAATTGCTTTATTGGCGACACCCCGCTCTGCATGCGCTTCTATATGCCTGTGTAGAGGACACCGGCAGAATGGATCTGCAACAATATTTAACCACCCTTACAGATACTCTGATTAAGTTACAAACTGAAGCTTACTCATTCAGCTTGGCCAAGAAAATCAAAAACCAGGCCACTGACCAAGTTTGGTGCAGTGGCCTAGCACAGTTCAAGGATGGAGACATGGTCTTATTTCATGATCAACATGGGTTTGGCCAGAAGCAAAAACTAGCTAATATTTGGATTAAGCCATTTGAGATAATAGAAAAAATGGGAGTTTACACTTATACTATCAAGGATCCCGCGAGCAGCTGGATTATAAATCGGTGCATGCAAAATTCCTTCGCGCATATAAGCAGTAATTTAGCTACTCTAAAAATGGGAAAAAAGAAAAAAAAGAAAGAGTAAAAATAGTAAAGTCATATAAATATAAATATATATGTGTAGATGCTAACAGGCTTATTATTTTAATTGGGGTTATCCGTTGAGATCTTTGGCTTTGCTGTCTTCATCTTCCTGTTTTCTTTCAGTTTCTTGTGGATTTCCTTTTGTATAATCGATGGAACCTTTGCTTCTTCTTCCACTGCTTTGGGCATGCCATAGTTTCTATGGGATCAACTGGGGTTGGGGGCGGAGGCAAAGTCTGCCAAGGTGAGAGAGAGGGGGCTGCCATCCGCTCTGGGGCCACTGCGCTAGGCTGAAGAGGGGAGGTCGGTGTGACAAGACTAGAAGAGGAGGACGGACTGGGATTCCAGGGCAACAGGCGTGGAGGTGAGAGTTTGGATGGTTGCTTGATTTAAAACTGTTTCTTCCCCACGAGGAGCAGAGATTGTAACCACATGCGTTGATGCTCCCAGGAAATCAATGAGTACGCCAACAGAGGGGGCTGGAGTCATAAAGGTTGATGAGTAAGCAGGTGAGTGCCAGTTTGAGGGGAAAAGGCTGTGCCCAGGGCCAGGCAAACTACAAGGAAGTCCTCCATGCTTGGATATGCTATTGGAAAAGGAGCGCAGTTGCGGTGAATGCTGCTCGCCGGGCCCACTCAAGGGCTGTCCAGTGCTGGTCTATTCCTGAACCTAAAGCGGTTGCAGGATGCAAAATTAAGTTACCTAAGAGCGCCATGATGGGAAGGTACTGCGATGGATCATTGGTGCTGAGGGTGGTGAACGCTGTGGTGACCCCAGAGCAAAGGCAAGCTAATTGGTTGTTGTGGAAGTTTACCCCTAAGTACTGGAAGTGGGTAGGAGCGCGGGGAAAGGACCCTGACCAGCAGGCTATTACCCACTGCACAAAGCACAACATCTGCTGAACAGATAGAGCCACGGGATGGGGCTCAGCAGGAGATGGAAGAACTAGGCAACTAAAGCTGTTCGCCAGGAGCTGGGCCACTTCATTATATGAAGGCCCTCAGCTCCGCTCCCCTCCCCAGAATAGCTGGCGCATGATGTCCCCAAAGGGGGCGTACCAGGAAGCCAAATGACTGACAAATTTGGGAAGTATTTCTTCCTGGGTTAGCACAGTTGTGAGGTCCACGTCAGCCTCATCCTCATCAGCTGGGGGAAATGGAAACTGGGGAAGAGGGATATGGCCTGGGTCAAGTAACTCCGCACCAAGCCACAAATAATAGAAGAAAGTGAACTCACAGACTCGCAGATGTTGGCGCAGAATGGTTCGCATAGCAATTGCAGGAAAAAGAGGCGTACAGCTTATTGTCCAGTCAAAGGGGGGGTAATATCGAGAACCTATATGACTGGATGACAAGCCACCATCATGACCACACAGATCATTGGAGGAATTCCGCTGAAGAATCAATGGACAGAATCCGCTGAAAATGTTTCAGAGCTATAAGTGATTAATTGTCTTAGGATGAGGTGGTAATGGGTCATAATGGGCCTTATTGGATTGCCTTTAAAATAGGGCAATAAGGCGATGTTGACGTTTTACAAAAGATATATCAGATTGCCTCAAATCAAGGCGATAAGGAATTGAAGAACAACAAGCCAAAACCAATGAAAAGATGGCAACATGAATAAACTAAGCAAGAGGGTCAGTACTGACTGAGGTCACTAGGATATCAGTGAAATGAGGGGACTAGAGTAGTAGTCTGAAAAGAGTTTATAGAAGAAGAAAAGAGGAATATAGGTAGGAAGTAAGGAGCAAACTAGAATAAGATTTGCTGACTTATTATATTTTGAATAAAATAAGTTTTTGGGGGAATTTCTCCCATTTTATTATAAATTAAGTGTTTACAAGTGTATCAAGGAACTGGAAATTATCATATCATCCGTAACAATTGCTTAATGGACAAAACCCTGTGTGAAAAACCATTTAGTGGGTACATACGGAATCGCCAAGATTCAACACCCTGGTAGCAGTTTAACTAGCTGCAAGTAAATATATTAAATCTGACTTAGTTAACCTAACTTATAGGATTAGCCACTTTGTCCCACTAGAAGACATAGCAATACATTTGGCAAGGTATATCCTGTTTACCAAATTATAGCACCTTCCTACTCAGAAATCTTATATAGCCTACAAGTTGAGTATGGTAATCCTTTACCTTTATTTATTAATTAAATTTTAGTAATATCCAAAGCTTTAACTCAATTAGGGTTATTGCCTTCTGCCTCTATAGAAAATTTTTAGGTTTATAAAAATTAACCAGATGAAGCAGCAGAATTTATGCTTTCAAAATATACCAATTCCTATCAGATATACATCTCTTTATGAAAATGCTACATGTCATATCTACATAACATAATTGAGGACACAGACTTCAAGGATAAGGATGGATGTCATAAGGCCAATAAGGTCAAATTAAAAGGCCTTTATGACTTGAACCATACCTTGGACCAACGCTGATGGAGGTGAGATATAATCAGGTTGGTCCTGGGGATATGCTTAATACTCAGCCCTGCATTACATCCAGGATATTAAAATGCATTAGCTACATTCTCAACCCTGATGGTTTGTTACAGTTGCTTGAGGAACATGGTTTATAACTCATTTTTTTTATAATGTTGCTAAATTAGGATGAGTTTTTTATAATCTATAACTTGCGTTTGGACTATATTAAGTTATAGGACTCTGGCTAATGGTAGTGTGCACCTATTGGTTTGCATAGGCTTAGCACCACTCTTAAAAATTGATGACTCTCCTACAATTGTTTGAGTATGTTTCTTCAAGACCAAATCCCTTGTTGGTCAAATTCCTTAAATAAAATTTTTGTTAGGTTTATATTTTCTATGTGCATTTATTTAGTCCAGCTTGCCAACCTCTAAGAGGTCCAATATAACCAAATATGTTGTTAGCTATTAATGTATTTGGTTAATTCTGACAATTGGATTGCACAGGGTAAAACCTAATGAGCAATGTATGAGCAATATGATGATTGCTGGCCCTCAATGACATAATAAAGACTTAATAAGGAGCTATTGCCTCAACAATACCAATCTATTTAATATTAGACTTAATGTATACTTCCGTTGTGCTTTCTTCCTACTCTCTTTCTCCATAAAAGACCTCCTCCTGCATTCTCTTGTTCAACTATCTATATGAAATCACCTTGGTTGGTTCTGACCCATTAGCTTAGTATCACTTTATTCCCTACAATTTTAAGGTTTTGCCTCATCCTTGAAGCTCTGGCGGAATCCACTAATTACGCTGCATTGACTATCCAATTTTAAATCCCCCTTCAGCAATTATTATATAATCTGCCAAAAATATGCTTATTGTCCAGTCATATCAAAAACTCATCATGTTTGCTGTCTTTGCATGTGCCCTTATATGCATCATCCTTCTGGAAAGTGCTTTGTTTACCCTTAACTTAGTGGAGTGTTCCTTAGTAGTTGGTTGGGACCTTGCCTATCACTTTCACTGGAACTGGGTATTACAAATATGCTTTTTACATTAGTCACCCAACCATATTTTTAGGCTTGCTGTGACATATTACAAGTGAAAGGTCTTTGTAGTTTTTGAAGTTTTTATTTTGCGCTTCAATAGTGGCAGGTAAGTCTCAAAGTTATGTTATGGAATCTCCAAAAAGATATAAAGAATAGTAAATTTAAGGCTTTAAATAGATCTATATTTTATTATCAGAAAAATTGAATATTTATAGATTTTGAATAGTTCAGGGTTTATCTGATCTTTTTCAATTGCTGAGCAATCAAATCTTCTGATATCACATGATTGGGATAACCATGATCATTCTTGTTAGACTTGATCGGGTTAGAATCATTGAGTTCTAACTCCAATATGATTGGTGGAATATTTGGTTAGAAGTTTTAGAGATGAAAGAACTTGATGATATCCTAACACTTCCCCCAATATTTGATAGCGGAGGAGGATGAATCCTCAAAAATCTAGGGTGGATTTGATTTACAACTATACCCATAGATACATGGACAATTGAATATTCTTACCCCTTTTGAGATATAACTTGATAAGGACCAGACCAGTTAGATTCCAACTTCTTGGTTTATCTAGCAGGTCATGAGTGGTAATACATAATATAATCTACAATTTGATTTTCAGGCAAAACAGGTTTATGTTGACTACTTTTTTGAGTCTCCTTTATGGTAGTTACTTCAATTGATTCCATAACTTGAGCTTGAAAGCGAATAAATTTTATCATCCAGATTTCTCATAACTAAACCAGAGTTTTATGGTATACTTTCTTTGATTATTACTTGAATGCTCGAATAAGCTGAGGGATCTCACCCATAAATACATTTGAAGGGCAACATCTTGATAATTCAATGATAACTTATTTGATAGGCGAACAAAGCACTAAGTAAATAGAAGTTCCACCAAGGTGGGTCTGTTGAGGCCATCTTTATTAAAGTAGAGACTAGAACTCCATTGACTCACTCAATGGACCCATTAGCTGACAGATGGAATGACGAACCGTTGGGTGGTATTGAACAACTTAAACAGTTTTTTTAAAAGTAGAGAAGTAAAGTTTGTTCCATTGTCTGACATAAGTACTTTGGAACACCCATGTGGGTGATGATATGGAGATAAAGGAGTAACGCAGTAGTTCTCACTGAGGGAATAGCAATGGATATGGCCTCAAACCATTTAGTAAAATCATCAACAGCTATAATAATGCTCTGGTTTTATGCAACCCCCAAGGAAAAGGTCCTATAACATTGACACCACTTTTAAGCGCCTTAGTCATTGGAATCACTTGATACTGATAAGTAGGGTTAGTTGTATTATGATTTTTACAAATAAGACAAAATTAAGTGTCTCTCTAATGGATTCAGTCATATTATTCCAATAGTATCAGGTTTTTAACCACTATTGGGGTTTTTTGACCCTTTACGACCTACTTGTCCATTTCCTTTCATGATAGCGTGGTATCTTGAATTTGGGTTCAAAAAGGGTAACCACTTAGACTTGACCTCCTTATACAAAGATCCTTCCAGAATCATGATATCTTTAGTAATATATTTTATGAAGGCACGATATTCTTTAAATTCTCAAGCCCATAACTCAGGTCGTCTAATTAGATTATATAATCAATCCTCTTTTCCAGAATTTAAGGTTAGTATAGGCAATTGATATAGGCTATCAGCATTTGATGTTGGGTATCAGAACAATGTACTATTGAAAAATCTTAAATTTTCAGACTTAGGGCCCAACGTGCTAGTCTCCCATAAGAATCCTTCATATATTGCAACCATTTTAAAGAAGAATGGTCAGTAATAACAGTAAAATGGTTGCCATATAGGAAGGGTTGAAAGCGTTTTTTTGCTAAAATTACAGCTAAACACTCCCGCTCAGTTATGAAGTAATTTCGCTCAGCCTTGTATAATGACTTGCTGTAAAACGCACAGGATGGTCAATCTTCTCTTCATCACACTGGGATAGAATATCTCCTATAGCTACATTACTTGCATTGGTATGCAGAATAAAAGGCTTATCAAATTGAGGATGTATCAAAACAGGTGCCTTAGTTAGGGCAGTTCAGAGAGAATTAAAAGATTGTTCCTTAGCTGAGTTCCACTCAAATGGCACACCTTTTTGTAATAAATAGAAAAAGGGCTCAGCTGTCACAGATTTAGCTAAGATTAACTAGACTGGGCTCCCAGTTGGGGTGCGTGAGCACCCAGTAGAGGCCTCAGAATGCCAGAGGCATAGAGGTCTGGGAAACTCATAGAAGTGGGGCTCTATGGGAGAAGTGAGGAAAGCAAAATTTCAGAACGTACTGAAGGCCCCCAAGGCAAATCAGATGGTTGCATTGGGGGCAACTGCAAGTCTTGCGGGGGCAACCCCAAGGGAGGGAGAGGCAGGGATGATGACAACTCCTCCAGGGTTCACAGTTGCTGGCCTTCAGATTTGGATAAGAGGGCTTGCGCGCCAGTGAGGGACAGCACAGAGGCCGCCACATTATTGAAAATATGTTCAGAGGTATGGCAAACCCCATGAGAGGGGCTGGTACTGAGCTTCCCCTGGAGGGGGCGCTCTAGGTCCTGCTGGTGGGCTGAGCCAGCAGTGGCAGAGGCGGCTATGGAAGCTGAACCCACGCACGGTGGGGCAGGGACGCCTTGAGGCTGCTTTAACCGGGGAGCAGTTTCAGCAGACTTGGCGACCAAATGGACAGAAGGGTCTCCATTAAACGGATGCATGAAAATGAACAAAGCAGCAGGTTCATCATTGGGGGCAAGGCGGATTATTGCATTTACAATCTGCTGCTGTGTGGCAGGATTGAGCGACCAGATAATCCAGTCAGCAAACATCAGCAGGAGGATTTGGGCAACGGCGCAATTCATTAAATTGATCAGCAAAGTTTTTATAAATTTTTTTAAAGACAGACGGAGGCCACAGAAAACTAGGTGGATATTTTGGATTTTATTTAACAAAAGGCAAAAGAATGAACTGACAACTACCCCCAGGTGGGGCAGTTGCCTTTTAAACTGAACTGTATGAATGGGGAGATATTGAGGGATTGGTTATTTGGGGGTTGGGGAAGGGATTTGGTTGGCTGGCGTGGAGGGGGGTAGAAGGCTGCTCCTGATTCTAACAAAAGCTTAGAATTTTTTGCAAATTTTCCCAAATTCTTGGGGCCAAACCAGGTTGATACTACCAATCCAGGTCCTGGTGACCTGAGTCAGCCTGCTTGCATGGCTTGGGCAGTCCAGATTTGTCCTGGGAGGCAGGGGTCCATGGATCAGATTGTTTGCAATTTGAGACAGTCTCTCAATTGGGCTACTCGTGCAATCCAAACTCCTGGATCCATTTCAGAGCTTTGGGGCAGATGATCTGAGTCGTTCAGGACCAGGTTTGCAATCCAAGCTATATTCTGATCTGGCTTCTGAAGCAGGCCAGTCTGTACCAGTTCCCCAGTCTGGAAATTGCCAGCTGGGCTCCGATGTTGGGAATTGCCACTTTCCCAAATTTCAGACATGGTTTGCTTGGGAGGTGGGTGGTCCTAGGGCCTCTCCATGCCCCCTGATGTGTGTAATCTCCCTGCAGACCCCTTCTATCAACCTTACCAGGATTGAAGAGGGGGAAGAGGTGGGAGTGGGATATTTTTGGGTGGGAAAGCCGTCACCCAGCGCTCATCTATCACATGTGTTAGGTCGTTCAGCTGTGACAGAGGGTCCACTGGAGCCTTGGGGCCCCTTTTCGTCTGGAAAGGGTGCTGATCCCTATCCAGTTGCAAGGGCTGGTCCCCAGGACTTACATCGGCCATATCAGATAGCCTGGTATAAATTGACGATAGTATCCAACCATACTTAGGAAGACTTGTATGTCCCACAAGGAAGTTGGAGGTGTCATTTGTTGAATAGCTTGGAATTTATCTGAAAGTGGTTGAATTCCTTTATCTGAAACCTGGTGACCTAAAAATTCCATTTCATTCTAAAAAAAAGGAACATTTGGAGGGGTTGAGCTTTAGAGAAGAATTCAGAATTCATCTAAAAACTTCATTTAAAGGATCTAGATGCTCATTAAATGTTTTCAAAAACATGGTAGTTTCGTCCAAATATACCAAACACAAATCAGCTTTAAATCCCGTAACATACCATCCATGGCCCTTTGGAATGTTGCTGGTGCGTTGCTCAACCCTTGTGGCATATTGTTGGTTCAAATAAGCCCTCACTAGATATTAGGGCTCATTTAGCTCGGTCTTCCAGTGCTAAGTTGATTTGCCAATACCTGATGGCTAAGTCCATTGCCAAAAATAGGTTGATCCATCTAACAACTGTAGGGAATTATTGATCCTTGGTAGAGGATAGCTATCTCAATGAGTAATTGCATTTAGCCTACAATAATCCATAACCACCTGATGTGAGCCATCCTTCTTTTTCACCAATATCAGAGGGGGAGGCCTAGGGACTATTGGAGGGTTTAACAATCCAGTCTCCAATAGTTGATGTAATTCTTTAGTGATTTGTGCTTACTACACTTTCAACGTAGAATAGGGTTTGTCATGAATAGGAGGGAGATCTCCAGTTTCAATGGTATAAATTATTCCCTTCATTTTACCAAAACTGTAAGTATACTTGGTGAATCTGTCAGAGTTAATTTCAATAATAAAGTACTTGTTTCTCCTGTTATTTAGTAAGGTGTTCCACTACTGCAGGTCCCACAGTAAGAATCTCCTGATTGGTTTCCAGCCCAAAGTCTTGTAGACTTTAACAAATTTAACCTCATAAATTCTAGATAGGGGAAATAATTTGACATATACTTTTGATTTTTTTGATCTACCATTTTTGGGTCATTGGTAAGGTTTTTCAATAAAAAGGTAACGATCCAGAATATGCATGATTCAATACCCCAGGACAAGGCAAGATCTCTTTAGCAGAAGGGTTTGAAATGCCTTGGACTTGTAATATATGGCCCTTAGGAATAGAAAAATGTAAAAATGTATTGACAATAACCTGAAATTTTTGCGGATTAGTCACCATCTCAGGGGAGAAAATAGGTATTCCTTATTCTATGTCAGCTGTCTTAGGGGTAATTTTACTTGAGGACCTTCAACATGATACTAAATAGAATAGGACGTCTTTTTTTAGCACTTGGTGGTCTCAACCTAATGGGGGGATACACCAATATTTATTTTAATCACGTCTGAGCTCCTAAGAGTGAGGCAAAGGCAGGGGTAAGAGGAGGTGTTGAGAAAGGGTGAGGGGAAGTTTTGCCAGAGCCAGGTGTCTTCTCAAACTGACTAATTGGCTCATGGATACATAGTAAATACTCTTAGGGCCATCTAAAAATGAACCTGAAAGTGGGTGATCATATGGGGCAGCGTCCACAGAGTGGAGTCAAAAGTGGTACAAAGATATGAATTATGAATAGTCCATATCTCTACGCCAAATGCCAAGACCCTTTATGATTGGGAACAATTGGGAAGTAAAAGGTTGAACATAAAGTCCTGAACAGGGTGCCCTACCCAGGGTTCTTCTCGCAGGATTTTGCGGACCTATAACCCAGAAAGGGGCTATGAGGGGGCAAGTAAAAAAGTGGTGGAGGTGGGTGTCTATCAGCTCTTCATATTGTGGGCAGCTCTTGTGCTAGGAGGTGGGACCCGTTTGATCCCCTGTCCTGTATGAGCAGTGTAGAACTCGCCACAGTGTATTTGACATTTTTGCTGAAAGAACAGGGTGGGTAACGTCCTTCCAAAGTGCCTTGAGATTCCATTCCACAGTGGTGGGTAGAAGTTCAAGGAGACGAGGCTGCATAGGGAGTCTATCCAAAGGATGGAGGAGAGAGATAACAATCCTCCCATTGTGGACCAGGGTGTGGTGATGGGGGATGATCCCAGGGCCCCTCCTTTTATAAGGGAAGGCGTGGTACACCTGTACCCCTACCCTCTTAAGCTCAAGGAGAGCCTAGTTCCAGTAAAAACATGATGAGGGTTTGAGGAGATGGCCTGGGTGGTTTGTTAGCCATTCCCCACCAGCTGTTGGAGAGGCGCGTGAGAGCCCTAGTGAGGCGCTAAACTCTGGCGTAAGTCTGGACCCCACTGGGGAATTGGAGCCATATCCCAGCAAATGATGGGCTCAAGGAACACCACCAGTATTGAAGTGGCATGGAACCTAGCATCCAAAAGACCTAAGCCCCCTTCACTACGGGGCCAGGATATTGTGGTCAGAGCTGTGGGTGGGCGGTTGGATCCCCATATACAGCAGCGAAGTATCAAATGCAACCTCAAGTAGAAAATGTCCGTAAAGGGGCAGACATGAGCGAGGAACCATACCTTTGATAGCAGAAAAATATTTTCCATCAGGGCGCGTCCCTGGGGGTGATATGACGGTGGTTCCAGCTGGCTATACACGAGTTTATTGCATCCAGAAAGCGGTCCTCATTATCCTTGATTGCAACCCCTTGTGGTGTGATGAGGACATCTAAGTTCCTAAAGGTGCCACAAGTAAGTTCCAGACCAAAAGGCTGAGGAAACAATGGGGTACCAACTTGCACTATAATGGTTTAGAAGTGTTAACTTTTGCATTGGACGCCGAATAGCAATCCAGGGCCTCCATAGCCAGGTCTAGGGCCTTTTTTACATCCAACTGTCACTGTTGTGTCCTCAGCAAAGGTTATGGTGCGGGTGGGAGGTTTCCCAGGAAACTGAATACCCACCAGTAGTTCCTGGAGTAGGGCCAGAAGAATATCCAAAGATATGTTGAGCAAGACTGGGCTCAGTAGATACCTTGACAAAGACCCTGTTCAATTATCACCGCTTCTTTAAAGCCTTTTGGAGACAAAACCTTAGTGTGAAGCTAAGCGTAAAGCTCTGATAGCCATGCCCTAGCTTGTGGTGGGATGTGGAGACGGGTTAGTCAGGCGTCAAGATAATTCCAATTCAAATGATCATATTCTTTTTCCATATCCAGAAGCGCCATAAAACCATTTGTTTGAGATGAGTTAGCTGTCAGGGTTGCCAGAAGCTCATTATAATTGTTCCAAAGAGATCTCCCTGGGATAAAGTCATGCTGAAAAGAATTAAGGCGTTGTGCTGCCCACTTAGTCATGCGGTTTGCTAGAAGTTTAGTATCTAGCTTGTGGTATGTGTTCAATAGTGATATTGGTCGCCAGTTTGCAAGGCCCTCACGGCTTGCATCCTTATGGATAAGGGTCATAATTGATCCAATTGAGCCAGTAAGTACTCCCCCTTCTGCCAAGAGGGTCGAGAAGAGGGGCTGGATGACCTTTGTAACTGTGACGGGATACACTAGATACACTTCAATTTGGGATACCATCTGGGTCTAGGGACTTCAGGCGTGGGATGTGGAGTAGAATGTCCATTACTTCTTGCTGTGTGATTAGTGCAAGAAGTTCAGCATTTGCTGAGAAATTAACCAGTGGTTCCGGAGCCCCTCTAATGAACCTCATATTCCGCTGGGTTCACCCAGGAGACTTAAAGAGAGCTGAATATTAACGATGGATCTCACTGGTGATCTCCTCCTTTTTTGTGGTGATGGTGGTCCCCACCTTAAGGGTTATCATCTCCAGATCCTTTGGGCAAGCCTTTTTTTCTTGTAGAAGAAACGGGTGGGGCATTCCCACTGGGTGTAGTAATGTAATGAAGTGAAGTTTGCTGCCTGTTCCTCTTGTTCAGTAAGTTCCCATTAATACATCTCTTGGGCCACTTCCCACGCCTCTAACCATTGAGAGGAAGGCATTGGTTGGAAGTTCCTTTCAAGGTGACGTATTCTAGCTTCAGTCCATCTGACTTTAGCATGAACTGCCATTATTTGAGACTTAGCACAGTTGTATACTACCTTTAACATCCTTGCTTTTTTATCAGCTCAATTTTATTGCAAGGTTCGCAAATGAGGAGAGTCCAGGTTTTCTGGCTCAAAAAATGTCCTCATTTATTTTTTCCTTTGCAAACAGGATATTCATGAGCCCTGGACAATCCTTGGCCAAAACTTCCTTGATGGTCTGAGGATGGTTGTCAGTATCACTGTGAGGGATCTGTGGTAACTTATAGTGTTATATCGGGTTATGAGAGAGGAAACTTGACCCACCAGCAATGGGCCCTCTAGGGCCATATCAATCCTTGAAGCTGATATGAATTCCTGACCTGCACTTTAATCCGAGACATACAACCAAGGCCAGACGCCGATGAGGGAAGGTCAAATGTGAATCCACTTGACCTGAGGAAATCCTGAAGCTGAGCATTACATCTTCTGTATTGTGTTGCAGGAGAAAATGTGCCCCACACCCGACTTAATATTGTATTAAAATCACCCATAAGTACTGTATTGCGTGGGAGTTGTAGTAGATCAAGTTCCTCCAAAAGCCAGTCCTGCTCCTGGCCTGGATTTAGCAGGTATATTCTTGTAGCAAAGAAGGAAAACTCAGGGGTAGATAATTTAGTCAAGATAAGGTGATCATCAAGGTACATCGAAATTGGTGGGTTTTCACCTGAGGGTTGAGTATAATAAGACCCACATAGTTTGTCCAACAAGAGTTACCTCCAAATTGGTCATTCCTTGCTTCTAGTTCAAAGGGGGAGACATGGGGCTCCTGGATGGCTGGATATCCATGTGAGTCGACCCAAGTTAGGGAGAAGGTCATCTCTCTGCTTGTAATCCCGCAGCCCATTAGATTTAATAAACTGCAGGGTCAGGGTTCCCCTTTGGGGCATCATAGTTGTCCCCCTCCATATCCCAGGGGGTTACCGGAGCTTAAACCTGAATCTGTAAGGCTGCTCATTAAGTCCTTGAGCCTGACTTTTAGTGGCAATCCAAGCAGATTAACGTGGAGGGGGGTTATTCTGAGCTGAGGGGCCTGAGGAGCCTGTAAGCCAGCCCAGGATACTACCCCCACTGCTCTGCACGGGAGTATGCTGAGGGCGCTCCATGGACTCCTCCATTTGGGCATCCTCTGAAGTATTAGAGTCCATGTTTACCACCTTTAATACAGAGAATACAGTCTGAGTTGCAATTCCCTTAGACGGTGAAGGATAATGACTTTGAGCCTCCACCTCTACTTGGGGTACTCAATACCTGCTCCGCTCTCTGAGTTTCTTGTGGTACCAAATCAGTTTTAGATGCCGCCCCTGGACTAGCTTCCTCTTAGTTAGCTTTATGTGAAGCAGATTTGCGTTTATTTTGTGCTGGTGAAGGGTCTGACAACTTAGAAGGGGTGTTAACTGGCAGGGGGTTTTTGGCACTAAGGGAGTAAAGTTGTGCTACTGGCTGTGCCTTCTCAACTTCCACCCAAAGGGCAGCAGGGGTTAGATCCTGTACCAGTACCCAATGGGTAGGTTGCGGGATTGCCGCTGCTGCTGTATGGGAGTGTTTCTTACCTGTCACAAGAACTTGGCTGCTGGATGAGAGAGCTTATCTACGAGCAGTGCAACTGTTATATAGATGGCCCAAAGAATTACACCATGAGCAGCGTGGTCACGCCTGGTCAGGATCAACAAAGAAGATTTCTGAACATGATCCAATGACTGCCACACGTGGAATAACCTCCATGTTAAGGGCCACCATAGTTTTGGGGATAAATGATGATCTAGCAATATGAGCCTATTAAGTTGGGGCATATTAGGCTGGTGCACAAAGGTCTACTGTTAGAACAGACCTAAATTCCATCAAACCCCGATGCAGGACAAGCTTTAGGGATTCTGGGTCCAATTTAGTTGGGAGATTAGAGAAAGTTACTTGAGAAATTTTCTCCAAGTTAGATCGCATTATAGTTACATGAAGAGATCCATGTGAAATCTCTATTTTAGTAAAAGCTGCCTGGTCTGCATCTGCTGCAGTTGTAAGCCCTACATCAATATAGTGGTTTTTTCAGTACTTCATGAATTGTGGTATCAACGGGAAAGGCTCTTGCTATTACTTCAAAATAGGTAAAATAAATTCTTGTATAAAACCTGACTGGGTTATGCCTATAGTAGACTCTAACTGCATGAGCCATGATGGACCTAGGAGTGCACGTTATGAGCGAGTTTCTGCCCATCTCTTCCTCACTTCAGCCACAAAAGTAGCTTTATGAGGGTCAATAGTAGGTGGTACAGGCACTATCTTTTTCTGCCATGCACCTGATGCATCCTTAACTCGCTTATTTTTTTCTATATTTCAATTTCAATTTGAATTTAATTTGGCTGATTACCTATGGGGCGGGACCCCAGATAGAGGCGCTGACATCCCTTTTGGTATACGCGCTGGCACCTGATGGGACTTCCCAGGAGGTCCTCAACTTTTTCCAGGTTGGATTGCCTTACATATTTTGGAATTACTTCCTGCCAATTGATTGGTAGATTCAGTTTATCCTCACACCTCTCTATCCCTCCGGCCTTCATCTGACCATCAGCTGATGATGTCTGGGGTTTTATCTGTGGTCTGATTGGCTATTTGGCTAGTTCCAATTGAAATTTGATTTTGATTTTGACTTTGATAAAAATTACCACAAACTGTTATGATTATCAATGCTGATTCAGTTTGGGCGTGTTAGTTGCCTTCCAAAGCATTAGAATGACGGCCAACTGATTTGACATCTACCATCAATTCAGTTTGGGCATGTTAATTGCCTTCCAAATTGTGTAAATGATGGCCAACTAATTTAACAATTACTATCAATTCATTTTGGCCACATTGGTTGATTTCCAAAGGGGTGATGGTCTGCAAAGCTTCCTGAACCCCATGATCAGAATTGGGAGTATTAATACCTCCTGTTACCTTGGTTAATTCGTTAAATGCGCCTCCAGGGTAGAGTGGCTGAGTTGTTTACCCCCAGTCAATCCAGAGTTGACTGAGGTATGCAGTAAAATGGCAGGATCATTTGTGATTCCACCTTGTATTTATAAATCTGGGTTTGCATCTGCTTTTTCAGCTGCAGTTTAGGAGTGGGTAGTACGGGTTAACACACAAGTTGGCAACTAAGGGTCTGAGATTTGGGGTTTGTTTTGGTGAATTATGACGCATCAGATGAGCTCTCATTGGACTTTACCACAATATTAGTTTTTTTTTTGATAAGGCTAAATTTCCAGGTGATTGTAATTTTCAAAAAGTAAAATTTAGCAGTGAAAGAAAGGTAGGTAATAGGACTTCTTTAATCCCTCTAACAGACATAACCAACGTCTAGTATGAGCATGTTTAGATAAAGGAAATGGAACCCTATAACCCAAAAGGGATAGAGAAGAGTCAAGGTAATTGATAATTCCATCAAATCCCCACAAAAATTGAGTATCCAAGAGAAGGTCATAACTCAAGTTAATAATGACGATTGAAGATACCATAAAAGTTAACTCACCAATTATCAATGTGAGTGACGAAAAAGCTCCAATAGATTGAGTACTCTGAGATCCTGCAGTACTGTATTATTTATAATGTGGACTATTTGGCATTAATTTAAACCGCTTGGTCAATTTTGACAAGACTACATTCACAGGAGATCCAGTGTCAATAATAGCCTTAGCATTAATTTGATTCATTCAAAAAACAATGCAGGTGATGTACATCCTAACTGAGAGGGTAAAGCTAACAAGGAGAGCAAGGAATATGAAAAATTTTCAGCTTTATAATACTCTACAGGGTTTTGATGTCCCTGCTGCATACTTATATCATTATCAAGATGTACATCTTATTGGTTTTGACTTTTTTCTTTTCATCAGCTTCCCTTTTATAACAACGGTCTTCTGTATGGAAGTATTGTGAAAATAATTACACTAAATAACTTTAGCATAAACTTTTCTTTCTCGTTGCAATCACTTTTGCAACCTATTCAATTCAAGACTGAATCTAGTTTGATAATCTCACAGAGGAGATTAGTCTGCGCCCATGTCAGGGAGCAGTTGGGCAAGAAAGGTAAGAGGAGCAGGTGGAAGGCAAGCGGCCTCCAACATTCGAAAACGCCCTGGAGAATCTGGCAGAATAGACAAAAATCTTAAAAAACTGGCGGTCACAATTTCCCTGGAGATACTCGCGTGGCAAGCACGATGCAACCAGTACATCAACACGCCACACTCCCAGCCACTTTTGTCGGTGGAATTTGGAGTCCATGTGTATCTGGACATCCAAAAAACGGCCCTATGGGAAAAATTTTGTGAAGATGTACACAAAGTTTTCTCAACTGCGGTGTAAATTGCACCTCACTCCATGTCACACGGTTGGATGGACCTAGGTTTTGAAAGCAAAAAAGCAGCAGACGAGGCTGCAGCGGTGTGCATAGTGGTCAACCTCCCCAAAGGGCAATGGGTTGTCGAAACCAAATGCACCAGATGGACAAAATCAAACCAAATTTTCCTCACGTTTGACTTTTTGCCTACTACGGTAAAACGTGACATTTTGGAAAAACACCTGAAAGATGGTCTCGCCATATATGGTGAAATACAATATTTCAAAATGCAACGCTTCATGCTGATGCCACACCTGTGCACCGGCAAAGCCATCGCAGTTCTGATCCCAACTGAGGAGATCGCGAAGGACCTAACTCAGATCCTACACTCCACTTTTATTGATACTGCAGGGCATACCACTCACCCATTCCAGGTGACCGTGGACAGCGCGCCCCCCATTTGCACCCACTGTGACGCGTTTGGTCATAAGGCGCATGCATGCCCCATCAAGGAGGGCGTCACATTCCAAGAGCACCCCTTGGCGGCCATGGCCAACAGAGAGGCGCACTACAAACCAACTGCAAGCACCAAGGAGGCTTTCCCGTGGGGAGCACAAGGCTGCTACCTATTGGTAAAGCCTATCTCCCCACAGGAGTGGAAGAAGGCTAAGCAGGCCCATAGGGCCGCGGCCAAGGAAGCGGCCAAGGCCACCACTGCAATCCCATACTCACAACACCAGGAGGACATGGAGACCTTAACAGCGGAAGCAACTTGGGAATCTATCATCCAATCAGATTGGGAAGCCCATGCTGAGCGGGCCACTCAATCCGAGGATCCAATGGGAGATTCGATCTCACCCAATCATTGCACCCAAGCTCTGGTCAAAACTGACTTGGGACCTATCCCAACTGAAATTTTTTTTTTGACCCGCTCAATGGTGCACTGAACTCATCTGCACTGCAAAAAATTCGTCCGATGTCAGGAAAACAAAAAGTGAAGGCCAAAGCCAACGCGACTCTTTCCACAAAAATCAACAAAAACTCCAATAGCGTTGCTGCTAACACCCGCACTGCTGTGAAAGCCCATGGGGACATAGAAGAGGCTGGTGGGCCCGGGGGCCCACCCCTTTCATCTAAGGTGTGATGGGGGAAACCTTCACTCTAGGGACATTGAATATCGCTGGACTCAAGGCCTCCCCATCCCGGGCTAGGAAACTGAGTTTTTTACAACACAATTTACCCGTGGATATCCTGGCCATCCAGGAGTCCCACTGTCCATGAGGTTCCGAGGAAGCTTGGAAAACAATTCTCCTCCCATCCCTATCCTTTTGGTTGAAGCACTGTGGGGTGCTAATTTGGAAAAATATTTTTTTAAATTCACATCCTCAGAAACATTACTAAATGGCTGAGTGCTCATCGTCACCTTCTTGTGGGCCAACGTAGCGCATGCAATCATCAACATCTATGCCCCAAACGGTGCACACAAGTGTTGGGAATTTTTCTCGTCAGTCAAATCCCTCCCACTACCTCCTAATCCCTTCCTAGTCGGCGACATGAACTGTTGGCTAACCTCACCAACGGACCAGTGGCCTCCCTCACCCCACGCCCCACAGGGTCACGTAGAACTACGCATTCTAAAGGCCACCCTTGGGTTAATGGATGCGCTGCCGTGACATGCCCCGCTGCTCAAGAACATGACGCGCCCTCACATCCACAATGGCCAATTAAGGTCCATGACCTGCATCGACCTTATTCTAACGCCAGCGAAATTCCAGCCCCACATTCCCACTTCAAAACAACGAAAATGGAATTCTCCGACCACTGACTGGTCTCAATAACCTACCACCTACCTGTCACAGTTGCTAAGGCCCCACATTGGTGCAAAATCTGCCCCCCCCAAGCTCGCGTCGCCAGGATTTTCCATGTGGGTGGAAGAGGCAACTTTGGCAAAATCATTTGTTGCACCGTTTTGCGCGGACCCCATTTCCACATGGGCAACTTTCAAAGAGGACATTATCTGCCACTCTCGCCATCTCTCCTCCAGACGCTCACGGGCCACATCAGCGGTTATCTTGCGCGCTCTGGCGGAATTGGCACACTTGGAGTCCAACATTCCAGCTACAGGATAAAGCCCTGCATGGGGCTGGAAGTGGGCAGAGGCAGCCGCCCACCTCAACGCACTCGAAAGGCAACACAAACATCAGGTTTGTGTTCAATACAGGGCCACACGCATCACAAAAGGCGACAAGTGCACCACATATTTCTTTAAAATTTTTTTTGCACCACGCCAGAGTGTGGCCTGCACACAGGTGCGAAGATTGGATAATTCCATTGCGGACACACTGGCTGAAGTGGCAATTGAAACGCAAAAATATTACTCCAAGTTATACTGAGCCAAACCAATTCAGCCAGCTGAAGTGGCGGAATTTCTTGACCGAGCTCATATCTGCACCATTTTCTAATACCCAGAAATAATGAATTTAATTACTCCAAACAAATTATGGACAGCCATTCGCGGTGCGCCAAACTGAAAATGCCCAGGCCCAGATGGCATTCAATATGAGTTCTACAAAAAATATTTCAAATATATCCCCATTGCTGCTCGCCTCACTTAACCAAAGCCTGTTGGAAACGCGCCTCCTACCAGGAGGACATGAGGCCTTTACTGTCACACTCTTCAAGAAAGGGGATAAGCTTGACTTAGCCAACTGGCGCCCCATTTCTCTAACACAGACACCAAAATTTTAACAGAAATCATGGCTAACCGTTTAGGGACTGTAGCATCTGCCACCATCTCCCCAGAAAGTCAATTTGGGATAACGTGCACTCCGTGGCTAATGCATGTCAGTCCACAGCCTCTGGGGCACTGGTATTCTTGGACCAACAAAAGGCTTATGATAGAGTAAACTGGGAATACCTAAGGGCCTGCCTCCATCAATTCCGCCTACCCCCCCGCTTCATCAACTGGGTGATGCTGCTCACGGAATCTGCAACAATGGCAGTGCGTGGCCCTGGCTTCCTAACAGAAGTAGTCCGCCCTCAAAGGGGCTTGCAACAAGGGGACTCCCTCAGCCCACTCTTATACAACTTCAGCCTTGACCCACTACTGCGAAATGTGAATGCCCAACTCACTGGGGTCCATGTGCCAGGCCAAACCCCAGTCAAGATGATGGCATTTGCAGATGACTGCGTGGTGGGGGTGTCCAATAATAAAGATGCACGCGCTTGAAGCCCTCATCCAGGATTATTCCCGGGTAAGCAACGCGGCACTGAACGCCTCCAAAACCGAAATCATCCTCCTTGGTCGGTTTCAGAACTGCTGGGCCCCAGCAATCAGTTCCCAACCCGGCCCATCTGCTCGCCCACGTCCACGCCTTACTAACTCAACACACACCGCTCCACTGGTGCTCCCCTTCATGCCACATCCTACCATAGGACTGGTGCGCCATCTGGGCGTGTGGATGGAGGCAGGCGGATACGCGTCAGCAGTAATGAAGTGCCATATACTGGACAACGTGACGAAGCGAATCGCCTCTCTCAGAGCCCACCCTACTACCCTTACTGGCAGGGTTGTTCTAGCCAACTCTATGCTACTATCCAAAGTCTGGTTTGGAGCCCACGCCATCCCCTTCTCCCCAAGCTTCTTCAAATCCCTGTATGCCTTGCTGCAAGGATGGCTTTGGTCAGGCCGCCCTCCACCAGTATGGCTAGAGGTCATGTTTGGCCCTCATCATCAAGGTGGCATGGGCCTGCTTGACTTCAAAGCCCATGCTGCCAAGATCCTGGGCACCTGGATCGCGGCCGTCACCGCTCCTACACTCCCATCCTAACACTGGTCCCGCGCAGCCTGCTCCAACTTCTCCCAAGCCTTGGGCCTCAACAATCCATCAAACCCCCACTCCCTGATGAAATACCTCACATCACACACATCGGCCACAGGTCCTCACGGGACTAAAACCCACTACAAACGAATACTACTCTCCATGCGAAGCGCAGAGTGGAGAATTCGTATTAGCAGACATACAACCCAAAGAGGCCGCCCCTCTCCTCAGTTCACACAAGAGGTACAGGGGCTACCCATCCATGATGGCGTGATCCCTATTCGGCCCCATGTCCTATCCAGGGTGGACTACCTGGACATGATGGACATCCCTTATTCCATTGAGACCCAAAAAACTATCTGGAAATACGCACACCATCCTCTGTTGCAGCCTCAAGTCCGTTCCCATGTTTGGCGCTGCCTGAGGCGGGTATATCGTACAGCTGAGCGCTCTAACGCTTTACACTCATCCTGTGTCGTGTGTGGCCAGTATGGAACGCTGTTCCACCGCCTGGAGAAGTGCCCCACCTCTAAAGTGATATGGCGCGAAGTTCAACGTCTTCTGGGCCAGGATCAAACGCATCCCTTCAGTCTGTCAAGAGATATGTTTGCTTTATCAATAATCTCCTCCCTTCCACCCTCCCTCCGTGCTCTGGTGGTTGCAATCGCCATGTGGACCATCCACACGATCATCTTAGATGCCATCTCAGGCTCCACCCCCAACCTCCCAGAAACTGTCCACAGATTCCGGTCTCATTTGGTGGATCACTTTCAAGCGTGGATGTTTGGATATCTCCCACCACGTCGCTGGCAGCTGGTCTCCTCCTGGTTCCCAGTCTGGTTCATCAAATCAGACCCCTTCCTCCACACGTGCTCAGTAGTGGCTACGGCCCCTTCACACGTTCCCTCCCCTCCCCATAAGTGGCGTTCCAGCTGGCAACAAGAGATAGCATCGCTTCTCTGGGGTGCCTCCCCTGGTACTAAGTTTGTCTTCCCTGAGTTATATTCGGAAGTGTCCGTCCCATGGTCGGCCTTCCCTGCAATAAATTTAAAATTTAAAATCTAAATAACTCTAGCATTTTCAGGCACCGTATATACTTAAGGATGACTGATTCTAGGAGAGTTTTAGCTTTAGGGTCTTTCAGTAAATTGAGGAGGTAACTCCAACAAGGCTATTTTATGTCTATGATACTTCTGAAGTTCTTTTTATGCTAATAGGGTAGAATTGCAACTGAGTTTAGAAGTAAAAGCAAACATAACAGCAGTAATAGCATTGTATAAAACTTTTCTCTCTCATTGCATTCACTAATTGCAACAAATTTGAATCAAGATTAGGTAAGTTTGATAATCTCTTCAAGGAGATTAGTGTGTATCTAATGTTGGGTAGCAGTTGTGCTAGCAAAGTTAAGTGCACAGGATCAGGCTCTGCACCATCCAAAATTTGTAAGCGCCCTGGCAACACCATCGGCCTAGATAAAAACAAAAAACTGGCGGTTTGTATTTCCCTGAATATTTTAGCCTGGAGAGTGAAGTGTAACCAGTTCATCAAACCACGCTTTTCTAGCCCCTGTCATCAGTGGAGTACAGGGTTTGAGTATTCCTGGATATTAATTAAATGACTCTCCGAAAAAAGTTCTGTGGAGATGTGCACAACCATTTCCCAGCTGCAGTATATGTAGCATCGCATTCCATGAGCCACGGTTGGTTAGATCTTGGGTTTGAAAATAAAAAAGCAGCGCATGAAGCTGAACAGGTGTGTTTGGTGGTAGACCTCCCAGATGGTCAACATGTTGTCAAGACAAAGTGCACTTGGTGGACCAAGTCAAACCAAATTTTTGTAACCTTTGACTTTCTCCCCACAATAATAAAGTGCACAGTGCTGGTGCTCTACCTCAAGGAAGGGCTTTAGGCATATAGGGAAATTCGCTCCTTCAAAATGCAACGCTTTACGCTAATGTCAGACCAGTGCAAGGGCAAAGCTATTGCTGTGATCACCACATACACAGTCATTGTAAAATTGACCCAAATCCCCCACACTGCAGTTGTGTTCGTTGACGGGCAGGAATCCCACCCATTCCACATCACAGTGGATAGCGTGCCCCCTATTTTCACCTTTTGTCACGCTGTTGGCCACACGGTCCACACCTGCCCCATTAAGGAGGGCATTACAAAAAACATAAACCTATCTGATGCAATGGGAAGTGAAGATACCCATTATGAACCAGCTATAGACATTGACGCCGCCTTCTTGTGGGGCGTGCAGGGGTTTTACATTCAGGTCAAACCTGTGTCCTCAGAGGAGCGCAAGAAGGCCAAGCAGGCCCACAGAGAAGTGTCCAAGGCAGCGGCCATGGCCGCATCCATGATTCCACCTGCCCAGACCCAGGATGACATTGAGTCATTTGCTGCTGAAGTGGCTTATGGATCCGTTCACCGAATAGATTAGGACAACCAACCTGAGGACTCAATGGGTGAGTCAGATTTACCTGAGCAATAATATTAAGCCTCAATCAGAACCAATTCTACCACCCATTTCCCTCCCAAATTTCTGTCAATTTCTGTTGATGCACAGCAGGATTACAGCAACTCAAAAATTTGAACAAAATCAGCAAAAACAATCATTAAAATCACAACTACATCTAAAGTGACGGAGACTCTTAAGCCCTCATATAAAAAACTGTACAATACGTGGGCTACTGCTGCTGCAAAGAGAGCGGCAAAGGGAGGTCAAGGGGGCCCTTCCCTAGCACCTAGGTGCGATGGGGGGAGCCTTCACAATAGGGACGTTGAGAATCACTGAACTCAAGGCCTCACCATCCCAAGCTAGGAAACTGAGTCTTGAAAAAGTAATTTACTCGTGGACATCCTGGATATTCAGGAAACCCACTGTCCACACAGTGCAGAGCAAACATGAGAAACCATGCTCCTCCCCTCCCTCTCTTTTTGGTCGCCGCACTGTGGAGTGCTTATATGTGTGACCCATAATTTTAAATTTATTTCCTAAAATTTGTACCTCGATGGCTGTGTGTTTGTAGTGTCCTTTTTGTGGGATGATGAAATGCATGCTATCATTAATACTAATGCCTCAACCTGTGTGCGGGCTTTATGGAAATTTTTCTCAGCAATACTTCCCTCCCACTTCCCCCTGAATCATTTGTGGTGGGCGACATGAACTGCTGGGCCAACCTGGCCACTGACCACTGGCCTTCTGCGCCTGCCCCCCGCAGGGGCATGTAAAACTTTGCGTTCTAAAAGACACTTTTGGACTGTTTGATATTCTACCTAAACATGCACCGATATTCCCAACATGTCTCATCACTATGTGCACAAAGGTCAGCTGAGGTTGATGTCCCACATTGACCTTATCCTTGCCCTATTGAACTTTTGGTCTCAGGTTGCACACTTTGTGATGACAAAAATCGATTTCTCTGACCACATGTTGGTGTCAATTTCCTTCTCTTTGTTGCACCCAGCGGGACATGTGCCAAAGTGGTTCAGACTTCGTCCAGCCAAGATCACGTCGCCCAGCTTTTCCTCATGGGTAGACAATGAATTTTAGCACTGGAGTTTGCCACACCATTCTGTGCGGATTCACTTACTACCTGGTAAAACTTCAAAGCAAACACCATCCAAATGGCATGTCACCTCTCATTGCGTCGCTCTCAGGATGCATCAGTAGTCATTAGGCGCACGCTTGAAGAGGTGGACCACCTGGAGTCTAAAGTCCTGTCAGGCAAACAGCAAGTAAGAATTAGACTGGCCTGACAGCCCAGATGTCAGAGCATCTGAACAGCAAACCAGAATGCCCGGGGCACTGCTGCTGATATGACAAATATGGAACCAGGAAAGAGTTCCACCAATATCTGCCAGTGAGCCAGAATTATATATAGGCACAAAATAAAGTACCAGATGCACACAGCCATTAACCCCGAGGGGTACAAATATTGGCGGATAAGGCGGCTTAATTTCTAACATGGAAAAGAATAAAATTTTTTGGGAAGAATTTTAATGAAATTTAGGAAAGAAAAATCGACCAACAATTTTCTTAGTGTGATGTGACTGATTAAATAGTAGTCAATTTGGGGGAAAGCAAAGCTGGGATCGAGTCTACTCAAATTTGACCTAAATGGCAAATTATTTGGGAATGGGCGGGTTAGTTCCTTGGAAACCATCATTGCAAAACTTGGTGGTGGGCTGATTCACTGTCAGTTCAACCTCAAACATCTGAACCAAAGCTTGACTACATTTCTAATGGTTGGCACAACAGCGTTTAGCCTGATGAGTGGCAGGAATCCCCCTAAGGCCACCCCACATGGGGGTGGGACCATTTGGTTGGAAATGGGTTTGGGACACCCAACCCGCCCGTGCTCAGTTGCTGGGCCATTCATTTGGTCAATGGCATTGCATTGGGCGCAACGCCCAATTTGTCAGCAGGAAGCTGCCCATTGGGGGTGATGCCTTCCAGATTTGGGAGGAGAGAGATTTTTCCAATCATTATGTTAATTGAATTGCAACCATTGGGCATTGTGGCTGATAGATCAGTCTTCATACCTTTTTGACCATTTAAAATCTGAGCTTCAGGTAGATTGCCACTCGAATTGGTTATGATCAATTTTATTTTGGCAATCTCAGTGAAGATTTCACTGATTCCTTGTACCAGTTCTGCTGAGGTTAGTGTAGGTACTAGAAATGGGATCCAAAGTGGGAGAACTGTTACCCAGCGCTCATCTAATATGTGAGCAAGATCACCCTGAGTAACAAGGGGTACAGCCATCCTCTTTGGTGCCTTCTTACTCAGAAATGGGAAAATGGCCTGGTCAACACCCAGAGGACGTTCCCCAGGACTTACACGTCCCTGCTGCAGGCTACAGCCTGGCTTGGGATTGCAAGTGGTCAGAAGTGTCTGCTCACCTTAATGCACTGATAGGGCAATATAAACATTGTGTTTGTGTGCAGTATAAGGCAAAAGCATAATGGTGGGTGACACATGCTCCACCTATTTCTTCTGAAAATTCTTCACACTGTGACAAAGCTTGGCTTGCATACAGGTGAGGCGGCCATACCACTCCGTCGCAGATACTCTGGCTGAAGTGGCAATCAAATTATAGAGTTTTTACTCTGAATTGTATCACTCTGATCTAGTTAACCTGTCTGAAGTTAATGAATTTCACATCAGTGCACATATATGCACCATTTCCCATTATCCAGAGTTGATGAATTTAATTTCTTGGGACAAACTATGGTATGCCATCTGCGGTGCACCTTACAGGAAATGCACAGGTCCAGATGGGATTCCTTATGAATTCTTTAAGAAGTATTTTAATTATTTCTCCTCCTTGTTGCTTGCATCAATGAATCAGTGTTTTATAAATGAGCCTCCTTCCTGGGAGCCAGGAGGCTTCCACAATAAACGCTGTATAAAAAGGGGATAAGCTGGACTTGGACTCCACTGCTTTGCAGCTCCTCCTTCTGGCGTCAGGCTGGCTGCTGCCTTGCCCAAATTTTTTGAGTGGGGCGTGATACTTCCACCCCTACCTCAGCTAATTTTGGTGCTGCTTCCAAAGCAGCAGCCAATCAAAGTTTAAATATTTTTAAAATTTGTTGGTATTATGGAATCCTTACCCAATGGCTGAGACAGTTTTGTCTGAGCTGCCATGGTCAACTGTTTGCAGCCAATCAGGATATGCCACTGAATCAACTCTGGTGGCTGGCCCAGCATTAGCCAAATTTAAATCCATTTGAAGTGCTCAAATGGATTGATGATATGGATCAGCCTTATAAATGATAAGCTTGATTTTGCCTAAAGAAATTTTTTGTATATCCTCCTAATTCACGTCCCTACTGTTTTTGATCTAAAAACGGTTTCCATGCTTATAAAAATATAAACAAAATGGCAGTAGAAGCAGCTGCTCCCGCCAACACCTTCCTCTGCCAACATCTTCATGGGGCGGTGGAACCCCTTGTTGAGGGTATTCCCATCCAAAATTTCCCCCATAATTTTGATGAGGATGCAAAATACAAAATTGAGGAGCTTGCTTTTGGTGCGAGCCATGTCTGCATCATTGCAGCAAAAACCTCTCTTTTCAACCCCAATTATTCCCAAACCCACCAGCACATCAAGTCTTTCACTTGTGTGCCTGCTCTAATCACTTTCGCTGAACATCAACTTGCTCAATATGTTGAGGAGATGGACACCGCTGGCCTCATTAACAAAGAAAATTCACAATTATGCCTCCTTATGCCACATGTCGCTGATGGCCCAACCCATATGTTGTCCGCCAAGGTCTGCCAGCTAAAGCGAGCACCAGACAAAAGTTTCCCCAAAGCTTCCTCACCTTCTGATATGGCTTTCTAGACTGATAACTTAGGGGCTATATTAAGAATTTTTATTTTTTATAATATTTTTATTTGGCTCATTCACAAATAAAGATGCATGGCGGCTCCACCTTTTGAGTTGGGCACCACTAGTGCTAAAAAAGGGATAGGCTGGACTTGGCCAACTGGCGCCCCATTTCAATTAGTAACACAGATACTAAACTATTTACTAAAATTATGGCTAATTGCCTAGGGGAAGTTGCCTCTGATCTCATTTCCTCTGAGCAATTTGGTTTTAATTCCAAGCAGTCTATTTGGGACAACAACATACTGTAGCAAACGTCTGCTAATCCACGGCTACTGGGGCACTTGTTTTTTTAGACCATCAGAAAGCTTATGGTAGAGTCAACTGAGATTACCTCAAAGCCTGCCTCCACAAGTTCCAACTCCAACATCAGTTCATTAATTGGGTGATGTTGCTTATGATATCCGCCAAAATGGCTGTGCATGGCCCTGGCTTCCTCACTGATGTAGTTCGCCCTCAAAGGGCCTACGCCAAGGGGACCCTTTGAGCCAACTCTTGTATACCTTCAGCCTTGACCCACTTTTATGCAACGTGAATGCCCGCCTTACTAGTGTCCATGTTCAAGGCAAAGCAACAGTTAAGATGTTGGCATTTTCTGATGATTGTGTGGTTGGGGTGTCTAATAACCAAGATTCACGTGAGCTTGAGGCTACTATACAAGTTTACTCCAGGGTGAATAACGCTGCACTTAACACCTCCAAAACTGAAAGCATTCTCCTTGGTAAGTTCCAAGCCCGCTGGTCACCAGCACCCCGTTTCCTACCTGCTTCAGAAGCTAGCTCATGGGCTCGCTTGCCCCACCTACCCCATACTGCCCCGCTTGTGCTCCCTTCATGCCAAGACCCACTGCTGGTCCAGTACGCCATTTGGGTGTGTGGCTGATGGAGGGAGAGTATGCCTCGTTGGTGATGGAGCACCATATCATGGACAATGTCACAAAATGCATCGCTTCCCTCAGAGCCCACCAAACTTCCCTACCAGGCAGGATAGTGCTGGCCAACTCTATGCTCCTATCTAAAGTTTAGAGTGAACCACGCTATCGCCTTTCCCCATCTTTCTTCACCTCATTATACGCCCTTCTGCAAGGGTGGCTTTGGTTAGGCCGCCCACCGCCAGTGAGCCTGGATGTCTTGTTTGTCCCTCACCATAGTGGTGGTATGGACCTGCTCAACTTTGAGGCCCATGCTGCCAAAATACTTAGCACCTGGATCGCTGCAGTCGCCAACCCCACGCTCCCAGCCCAACACTGGTCACGCGCGACCTGCTCCAATCTTTCACGCGCCCTGGGCCTCCAATTCTACCCAACACATTCTATGTTGAAATATCTTGCCTCACATCCCTCTACTGCAGGACCACATGGGACGTTGCCCCGCTTCAAAAGAATTCTCCTCACCATGCGGAGCGCTGAGTGGGGAATTTGCATCAGTAGGCACACCGCCCAGAGGGGTCGCCCTACTCCCCGCTTCACACAGGAAGTACAAGGCCAAGTCTTTCAGAACAGTTTGATACCAAGGAGGTCCCCTATCATGGCCAGAGTGGATTATCTGGACATGGTGGACATCCTCTAATCTCAAAAAACCCAAAAAGCCATCCGGAAGTACGCTTGTCAACCTCTTTTGCAGCCACATATTCGTTCCCATGTGTGGCGCTGCTTAAAACAAATGTACCATACTGCCAAGCGATCCAAGGCATCACACTCCTCATGTGTTGTGTGTGACCTATATGGGACTTTGGTCCACCGCCTGGAAGAGTGCCCTCCATCAAAAACGATCTGGCGTGATATTCAATGTCTCTTTTTCCAGGAGAAAGCAAAGCCCTTCAGCCTATCTAAGGACATCTCAGCCTTGTCCTTGAATTCCCCTATCCCACCTCGCCTCTGGGCCTTAGTGGTATCAATTGCAATGTGGACTATCCACACGGTTGTCTTGGATGCCATTCAGGCTCTACTTCACCCTCCAGGAAGCTGTACGCTGATTCCAGTCGCACATTATGGACCACTTTCCAGCATGGTTGTTTGTTTACCTACCAACCTGTCAACAACAGTTGGTCTCATCCTGGTTTCCGGTTTGGTTCATCACTTTAGACCCTTTCCTTAATACATGTTCAATAGTGACGCAAGCCTCTACTCACTTTACCCCTCTTCCTTTATTTGGCGTTCCCACTGGCAGCAGGAGACATCATTAGCTTCTCTGGGGTGCCTCTAGATCATGTTAGTGCTTGTTAGTTTACATATCAGAAGTGTCCCCCTCATGTTTGTCCTACCCATATAAAATTTAAAAATTAAAAGCAGTAATAGCATCGTCCAAATCTAACCAGCCACATGCTACCAAAGTTTGAGCCTCCTGATAAAATTGATGAGCGAAATCTTTGATGGATTCATTTTTATGGGGCTGTATGCCCATAAGAGCCTGTTTATGAGAGGATAGGGTCTGCTCACTCCCAAATTCTTTTATCAATGCTTCCTTAACCTGGAACCAAGTAGAATATATCATCAAATGAGGTACAATAATATATTGGGCTAATTGAGTAAGACAATTTGGTAAATAATTCATTTTTTGATGGTCCATGGCCTCACTCATCATTCTCATATAAATAGAGGAAGGAGATGATACTACCTTAGCCAGGGAGTACTTATCCTTAAATACAGGTTTAAAATTCATAGGAGCATTGGCTGATAAAACATGCAGTCCAGGTTGCTCCAATTGAGTGGAGACATAAGAGTTAGGGTCAGAAGCTTGGGAAGAATATTGAGGATAGGAACCAACTGCCTCAGTGCAAATTTCATTAATCTGACGATTTAAATCAGAATGGCCCACTTTTTTGTCCAACCTGTGAAAGAACTCAAAAATTTGCTTCTTCTGTGCAGGTATTTAATTTCTAAAATTTCAACTTTCGTTTGAAGAATAACTACTTTAGATTGACAGGCCTGCAACAGGATTTCAGTATCCTTTGCCCATTTACCCAGATTATTCAATCTGTCAGATAAGTATTGAAGCGATAACATGAGATTAATAGGTACCCCATTGGGAGTTAAACTACGCTCATTGGCAACTTTTTGAAACTGCTAACGCAAGTGTTAAATTATGCTCAAAAGAGTGCTAGCCTGCTGAAGGTATCCTGAATGCCCATCAGAACCATGGGGTCCACGAGGTCCATCAGCACCAGGAGGTCCACGTGGCCCTTCAACCTCAGGTGGCCCATGAGGTCCTTCTATACCAGGAGGACCATGTTCCCCCTGAGGTCTCATAGCTATCAAGGTTTTTTCTACTTTGCTAAATCAAAAATGCGTTCCAGAGTATAATTGCTCCAATTGGAAGAAGCAATTTTTATTTTACTCTTCCATTAATTGATTATGATTAAAGAGTCAGGAAAAGTGTCTCTCCATTCAACCTAAATTCCTGAACTGGCTTCATTAACTGTGAGTCAACAAAACTATACATTACGTGATAAAGCTGAACAAGTTGTTGATGTACTTTATAAGAAGATTTCAATCACTAATAATGGCATCACGATTATCTTTAATGGACTCAGAGGCAGACTTAAAGAACTCAGAAACATAATTATTCATGGATTGGAATCCTTCTAATAAATTAAGAATTCCTTGATGATGCATTCTTACTACTTTGTAATAAGGGGTTTAAAATAGGGTGTATAAAATGGTGTAAATATTGCTCATTTATAATCCCCAGCAATAGAGAAGTTTGATTTAAATCCCTCATAATAGAGGGTAAAGTATTAGTCTGAGATCAAGTAGAATAGATTTCAGGAATTAGAGCCCCTTCAAGCATCTGATTAATGATGTTTTTAGAAATCTCAGGCTGTGTTTGAAAATTCATAATAAAGCTTAAATTGGGACCATAAAATTCAAAGTGAGCACGGAATTCCAACATATATGTACCCTAGGGATTTTGGATCTCATGGAACAGACCTATTTTATAAATACTTCCTTGCTCATGGTCTTGAGATTCTTCAGGAGAAAAAGGAGATTCCAACAAGGTGATTGACATTTTCAAAAAAGAAGCAACTCAGAGAGCCCCCTGTAGTGAGCACCAATTTTTGAAGTTTTGATTTACACTTCAAAAGTGGCAGGTTATCTTGAAGTTACGTTATGAAATCTCCAAAAAGATACAAAGAATAGTAACTTTAAGGTTATAAATAGACCTAGTTTTAATTAAAAGTATTGAATACTTAAAGGTTTCAAAATAGTTTGGTGTTTATCCAATCATTATAATCAATGAGCAATCAAAACTTCTGATATCAACTGATCAGAATAAGCGTGATCGTCCGTGTTAGACTAAATAAAGTTATATTCATTGAGTTCTCCCTCTAATATTATTGGTGGAATATTTGGAGTAAAAATTTTGGTAATGGAAGAATTTGTCAAAATCCTGACATTAGTGGTATATGGTATCTTTGGCTGTGCACTGTGGTTGGGATGTTCTTTTTCATGGTGGTATCATTCTCATTGGTGGTGCGTCAGTTAGGCTTTTCCTTTTTGCTGCTCATGGTGCAACTTCCACCCTTTCAGCAAGTACATGGTAGGTATGGACTGTTTGAGTCCCAAATGCTTAGGCTTCCAAGTTTCCCACCACTTCTTCTCACTGTAAAAAAACAGCCCTGAATCCCCTTCTTCATGAGAAGAGTGGCTGTGGCATATTCTACTCTGGGCGCCATCCTGGGTGTTTTATATGTATAATACTATATTGTGGGTGCTAGAGTTTATCAAAAGGTTTGAAGCGACCCTTTGGAACAGAGCAACCTTGTTCCACCACTTGCCAATCTACCTGTAGGTCAGTTGTGCACCGGGGGTTTGCGCTTTGGGTGCCCTTTTTCATAAATCTCACTGTGTTTCAGGCTTACCTGTATCTGTCATTTCCAGAACGTCATTTTTCAGTGCCACTTTAGATGCTGTTAGATTTTTGGCTGGAAAAAGGCTCACTGGTGCTTTTTGCCTTGAATCTAACAATATAATTGAGGGGCTTATCTCACCAGCTATATAAAAATAAATAAAAAATAGATGCTAAAGAGGTTTTAGGTTTTATGGAATTTTATTATGCGTTAGATGGGGGTAGAAGAAAGGAAACACTTAATAAATTGATAGTATCTAAAACGTTGAAGCTCAACGTTTGGATTGCTTGGTAAAGTCAAATTAGGTAATATGGGATTTTAGTCTATCAAAGCTTTAAAAACTTGCTTCACTTTGGCTGAACGATGGATGGGGACTTATTTTTTGGCTAAGATGTACTCATGGGGTAACGATTTAATATATTTCAGGCAATCCCCATTTGATAAAATTATTACACCTTGGGGGACCTCTGCCAAGCCTATAAAAGGGGTGATCCTCACGTAGGTGCTTGAATAGACCTGGTCATGGCTGGGGGAGTACCATCTGATGGACGCCCCAGGGTCCACTTAATGGTCAGAGTAATCCAACCTCTTGATCTTGTGTTAATTGCTCATGAATTATTCGAAATCATGTTACCAAATTTGTGGGGTTCCACCAAGAATCAGCCACGGTCTTTTGGCCATTAAAATCGTTATTTGTATACTAAATTAATTTTATTATTGAGATCTTGTAAATGCTAACATTTCCTCTTTTTGGCCAATTTTGCCCCAAAACATTCTTATCTTGAAGCCTGGAGGGCAAATGTATGGCATAACCCTCAAGTATGTTGGGGGGAGAATAAGGCCCAAGGAAAAAGCTGTGTACCCAATTGATAGTGACTCTGGAAGTGAGGGATTTGATAGAGTACTCATCCCCTCTCTTGTATGTGACTGAAAATGGCCTTTCTCAGATTAAACCAAGCTTCTCACTTCTAGGAGTGATGCGGTTGTAAAATATAATATCAAGTCAGCTACTTGTAAGGAAGGGAGAGGACACAAGCTCATTATCTGCTCCTCCTTCTTTTTTGACCGTATTGGCCAAGTTAGTCATAGCTTCCACTTGTATTTGGATGATGAGTTGGGCCAACTTTTTTATGGATTTCTCTGAATCAGTTCTGTCAGTGAAAATATATTTTGCTAGTAGAGCTGGTACCTTAGGCTCTCGACATACAACACACAGAAAGGGAACTTTTAGGATGCAAAGGTAACTAATTTGGTAGGCCTTGAGGGTACTGGGTAAATAAAGATCCCGGTGTGAGGGTCTGAATTGGCCATTTTACGGAGTATGGAGACCCAGGTTCCATTAACTCTTTCTACAGCACCATTTGTGGATGGGTTATAGGGGGCTGGGAAGAGTTGTTGCGCTTCCATGGAGGTGGCAAGGAGCTTCACCACTCAGGAGACAGATTTTTTCCATTATCACATAGGAGAACCTGGGGTCATCCATGCTGGGTGAAAATGTATTGGTTTAAGAAGGTGGCCATGGCTTTAGCGGCCTGAAAGGGGTGAGCTACAACTTCAACCCATTTGGTGAAATGATCAATACCAATTAAGATTTAGCGATTGCCATCTGTGGTCTGAGAGAGAGGACCTACTACATCAAAACTTATAGTGTGGAAGGGTTGTTGAAGCGTAGTAGGTCGATACTGATATTGTTCCTTGAAGCTGGATTGTTTTTTACAGGCCAGGAATGCATCCAATACTTTGGTTACGGTTTCCAAGATGCCCTCCCAGTAGTATCGCTCTTTCACCCATTCATATCTTTTGCATACTCTGGCATGCCCCATGATGGTGTGAGACTCCAAAATGACAAGAATTTTCTCTGACGGCAAGATGTAGGGTAACCGATTTACTACTACCTTCTTATATAACTTCCCATTTTCCACCTTGGTGTTGTAGGAGTGTCGAGTTAGCATTTACTGTACAGGTTCATCTTCATCAGCCCATGCATATGGATTCATGAGGAGATCATGTAGCCTCTCAGCTTAACTATTGTCAAAGTGAAGAATGGGCAGCCGCGTTAACCCATCTACATTCATATGGCGCGTTCCTGCCCAATGCTCAAAAGGCATATAGTGATGCTGAAGCTTCAGAGCCCAGCAAGCCAACCGCTCCAAGGGTCCTTCATATTATGCAACCACTTCAGTGAGGCGTGGTCTATGATCACTTTGAAGGGAATTCCATATAGGAATGGGCGGTAGTGTTTGACAGCAAGCAGGACAGCCAAGCACTCCTTCTCCGTGACGCTGTAGTTACGCTCAGCTTTTGGAAGCATTTTGCTAAAGTAAGGCATGGAATGATCAACCCCATGCTCATCCAATTGAGCCAATATAGATCCAACAGCGTAGTCAGAAGAATCTGTGAATAACATAAAGGGTTTGCTGTAGTCAGGGTGGCGGAATATTGGCCTTTTTGCAATAGCTCCTTCAGAGTCTCAAATTCAGCCTTTTGTTTAGCACCCCATTGGAAGGGGGTGTCCTTAGTTAGGAGGCGGACGAGGGGCTCACTGAGCTGGGCGAATATTAAGATATATTGATGGTAGTACCCCATCATGCCCAAGAATAAATGATGTCATAAAGGGTTTTGGGCGCAGGCATCTTGGATATTGCTTTGACTTTATCTTGAAGCGGTTGTATCCCATCTTGTGAAATAGCGTGTCTAAAGAAATCCAGCTTCCTCTGGAAAAATGTGCATCTGGAGGGCTTTAATTTGACATTAGATGCCTGTAAGCGTTGAAATACCTCCTTTAGATGTGCGAGGTGTCTATAGAAAGTCTTGGAGAAAACTGTGATAACATCAATATAGACGATGACGCAGCTTAATTTTGATCCTGCAAGACATGATCCATTGCTCTCTGGAGAGTGGCGGGTGCGTTGCACAACCCTTGTGTAATTGGGTAGGTTAGAGGAGACCCTCACTGCAAATAAAGCACATTTCTCCCGGTCTTGTGGAGAAAGGTCCATTTGCCAATAAACGCTAGCCAGGTCCATGGCTGAAAAGAACTTGGACCCAGAGAGTTGGGCCAGAGCGTCATCAATGCGAGAAATATCTATTCTTTTTGGTGAGGTTGTTTAAGTGCAGTAATAATCACTACCCAATAACCTCCATTTTGTTCTTTATCAATAAAAGCAGGGATGAACAAGGGCTTTGTGACGGCACCTGCAATATAGAATTAGGCAGCTGTTTGAGCCCCATCTGAATCTGTAGATCCTCAACTTTGATTTGTGATAGGGCTTGGAGAGAATGGGTTTAGCATCCCCAACGTCAATAGTATGCATCCACCCCTTCATGTGCCCATAGTTATTGTTGATTTGGAGAAAATGTCACTGCAGGCCTTAAGTAAGGTGTGGACTTTATCCGGCTCATGTAAGGTTTTTTCATCGGAGATATGAACAGAAGGTAGGGTACATATGGATTGGTTGGCGGGTAAGCCCATATCTGCCATAGACCTAATACAGTGGACTTGCTTTATGACCACAATGGGTATCAGCAGGCTCTTACGATCTCCTAATGATTTTTACCACCATATCCTTCTTGGTGAGATTCCATAGCAAAAGGTTAATAGGCCGATGATAGGCAGGGTCTAACATTCCTGGCAAAACTCTGGTCTCTAAAGGACTAACTCCATTTATACTAATGAGGTGCATTAGGCAGTTGTGTGGGGTTTGCATGGTAATCTTCCAGTCAACTACCATTTGTTCCTCAGCCTTAATACCACCTCTTCAGAATTATAGAAAGGGTACCCTCCAGAGCGTCCAATGAAGGAATAAACAGTTTTATATGCTTGCCTGCCGTGGTATAATGCAGGGATAAAGCGGAGGAGAGATAATCAACTGTGCAAACATAATCCTTTTTATTGAGCTCATCATTAGACAGAATCAGAGAAATCTCATAGTTAAGCAGGGAGAGATAGCCCTACTTCAAATTAATAACACCTTCTTATTCAAGCATAAACTGGGTTCCAATGAGTAAATCATAGGTATTATTGGTCAAAGCCACGCTAGAGCTGACAAGAGAAGCTTTCTAAAACGAATGGGCAGAGAAGAGTAAGCTCCAATGGCGCGGGTGTTGTTTAAGCCCACAGTTCCAAACTCTTGAGTGTAGCCAAGGTCAGGGGCCAGCTTAATTTTTTAATGATCTTGGTTGACACAACGTTCACTGGGGAACCAGTGTCAAGGATAGCTTTAACCTGCACTCCATTAACGACGACCTCCACTTTAGTTAAAGTACCACCCAATGAGGGGGAAGAGCGAGGACCTCTTTTAGATGAAAAGTGGAGGCCAGGCGTTTTGCAGTTTCAGGGTATTTCTCCTGGATAGTCTGCAGGGTATGAACACCCTGGTAAATCAGAGAAATGTGGCAATGAGCTGGGTAGACGTCACTGCAGTGTTAATAATCTAGAGACTCTTTATCACTTGCCAAAGATAAATTTGACGAGGGATCTTAGCCCATTCAATCTCTCTGGGTTCAATTGATCAGGTACCTCCACTTCACCTGGGGCTCTTAAAACATAATGACCAACATCTTCATCACCCCCTTCAGACTCATCGTCAGAGGGTTATTAATGCAGGTTAGGGAGCCCATAAAAGGTGGAGTAGGTTCAGGACTTCCCATATGGGATGATAATTACTGGGGTTGTTCCTCCACCTTATTAACTTTTGGGGAGGCGCTGGAGCTTCTACAGCTCGAGTTTCGACCTTCAAAGCAGGGGGTTTGTGCTGTTTCATGGAGACAGGTTTCAGGCTAGAGTTAGCTGAATGAGAGGTTGAGGGGGATAGCACCATGGAGGTGGATGCTTTAACTTCAACAGCTTTGGTTTTTCAATGGCTGGGTGCTTCTGCAAAACAGGAGGTTTAGCCTTTGTGACCTGGTCATTTAACCCATTGTTAGTGGGAGTGGTTGGGACCCGAGAAGGGGTTTAGGCTTTGGAGATGGCTTTGGGACCAATTGGGAAGGTCGCTCAGAAGAAGAAGATGTGCAAGGAAAAGGGACGACTGCTTTCACCAATTGAGTGTTTTGAACTGAAGACAAAGGGGAGCACTTCCCCATCACAGCCATTACCATCATACTATCTTTATGGGAAAAATAAGCATTTTGTGATCACAGCTCTGTAGGAGTAGGTTTCCAGAGGGAAACAGCTGTAGTAGAAGCCAAATTGGTCAGCATAGATGCTTGTCTCAAAGATCCTTATGTAGGGGAGATCTCATAGATATCAGCAACCGCTAATAAGGCCTCCTTGATATCTCATACAGTTTTGAAAGTGAACTTTACGGAAGAGAGATTTATTGCCAAGAAGGGATGAGATGCCAAGCCAGCCAAGATAGCTGCAATTGCATCATTGAGAGGGAGAATTTGGGCAAGCAACAGAGGTTGAGCTCTAGTATAGAAGCACTCAACAAAAAAGGTAATTGATCCTCCCGCTTGCAGAATAATGCACATAAAGGCCTGTTTGCCATTGCAAACTCTGCTTGGAGCCATAATCATCAAGAAGCGCTTACTCAACCTCCACCCAAGTGCTGAGGTTGCCCATGGTGGAGACCATTCTTTATTGAGCTAAAAGATTTAAAATGGAAGAATGTACTGGATTTTTTGATGGTCAGTTGCTCCTTCCATTGCAGATTAATAAACATAGAGGAATGAGGCAATACTGCCCTCACCAAATGTGGACTTGAACTGAAGAGAGTTTTTTTGTATAGCTAAGCGTTGAGATGAGTGCTGCTTAAGCCGTTTAAGGAGAGCCAAAGCACAGGTTAGCTGTTGTTACATAAGTGCTAGCCAGGGTTAATGTCAGCGGAAAGACTTGAAGGGTTAGAACCCCAACATCCTCCATTATTATTATGTTTTTGTGGTGTACAGATCCCCCTGTAGTAAGCACCACTTGTTGGGTTTGTGGCTAGAAAAAGGCTCTCTGGTGCTTTTTGCCTTGAATCCAACAATATAATTGAGGGGCTTTTCTCACCAGCTATATGAAGATAACTAAAACAAATAGATGCTAAAGAGGTTTTAGTTTTAATTGAATTTTATTATGCGCCACATGGGGGTAAAAGAAAGAAAACACTTAATAAATTGATAATAGTATCTAAAACGTTAAAACTCAACGTTTGGATTGCTTGGTAAAGTCCAAATTAGATAATATGGGATTTTAGTCTATCAATGCTCAGAAAACTCCCTTCACTTTGTCTGAATTATAAATGGGGAATTATTTTTGGTTAAGACGTACCCATGGGGTAACAATTTTATAAATTTCAGCCAATCTTCATTTGATGAAATTATTGCACTTTGGGGGACCTCTGCCAATCCTATAAAAGGGGTGGTCCTCATGTAGGTGCTTGAATGGACCTGGTCATGGCTGGGGGAGTACCATCAGATGGACGCCCCAGGGTCTGCTTTGTGGTCAGAGTGATCTATGCACTTGATCTTGTGTTAATTGCTCATAAATTATTCGAAATTATGTCACCCAATTTGTGGGGTTCCACCGGGAATCATCCAGGGTCTTTTGACCAATAAAATCGTTATTTGTATTTGAATTTATCTTATTATTATCAATGATTTAAAAAGTCCGACATTTCCCCTTTGTGGCTGATTTTTCCCCAAAACATTCTTATCTTGAAGCCTGGATGGCAAATGTCTGACAGATGCCTCTGTGATAGACACTTGAGTGTGTCACGCTTCCCCTCACAGGATAAAATCATCTAATTGAAGTTTTTTTTAAAAATTTACCCACCACAACACAAAAGGGATTAGGTAATTTGCCTGTCATAGTTTCACCCAGGACGGCTCCTATAGACATTGGCCCCAAAAACTCATGCACGCCTCTGGAAAAGGAGGAATCTCATCATTCCATTCTTTTCTAGCACTAGTGGTGCCCAACCCAAAAGGGGGAGCCGCCACGCGTCTTTATTTTGCAAATGGGCCAAACAAAGGGATTAATATAAATAAAAAATTCCTATTATAGCCCCTAGGTTATCAGCCTAGGAAGCCATATCAGATGGCGAGGAAGCTTTGGGGAAACTTTTGTCTGGCGCCCACTTTAGCTGGTGGACCATGGCAGACAACATTGGGGTAGGGGCATCAGCGACATAAGGCATAAGGAGGTATAGTTGTGGGTTTTCTTTGTTAATGAGGCTAGCGGTGTCCATCTCCTCAACATATTGAGCAAGTTAATGCTCAGCGAAAGTGATGAGAGCTGGAACACAAGTAAATGACTTGATGCACCGGCGGGTTTTGGGATAATGGGGGTCAAAAAGAGAAGTTTTGTGCTGCATTGATGCAAGCGCGGCTCCCACTGAAAGTGAGCTCCTCAATTTCATATTTAGCATCTTCATCAAAATTGGAAGAGAAATTTGGGATGGGAATACCCTCAACTAGCGACTTCCATTCTTTTAATTTTGGCAAAATTTGAAGGCGAGCAGGGGTCTATCCCTGAAACTAAATTAAATGTCCCAATTGATTCCGCTGCTATGATGTCACCCTAGGCAGCCCCTATAAATATGGTACCTGAAATATGTGTTTTCCCTGAAAGGGACAAAGCTCCTCACCAATACCCTTCCCATCTTTGGCAGAAATTGAGGGTCTGGAAGAGTCTAGCCCCCAATATAAAATAAATATTAACCAAAACAATTTTTCTTTGCACCGAATTCCCACAGTGCATGGCAGAGCATCTATGAAGGGCTTGGTGGTGATGGTACTGAATAACAATGAACAACTGGTCATTGGGGCAAGTATGGGGTTGATGACACCTAAAAACGCGTTTTATAACGCAAAATATATAAAAAATGACCCAATTGTCAGTACTGGTGGCTTTGATGTTGACCCTATTTCTGTGTACCAAATTACACCGGAAAACCCACGTTTGATACCTACCATGATCTTTAGAACATAGGGGTGAAAAAGGGCTCTTTTTAAACTATAAAAATATTTTTGCATTTGCTAAAGACATGGTGAGATATGTGTCCAAGCAGTGAGAGTGGCTAATTATCCCTCACCATTTTTTGATGCAAAAAACTTACCCTGGGGCATGCTTATGCCTGATGATGAGCTTTCTGGTGAGGTTTTAGCGTTATCTGCTTTTTAATAAGAACACTCTGGATATTTTCTGTTGACTGCTACTAACAGGGAAACAGCAGATAAAGTCTAGACTGGCCTGCCAGTCAGGATGCAAAAGCCCCAAAGGGCGAGCCAGAATGCCAGGGGCATTGTCACTTGAATGACATTAGTAATGTCATGGTTAAATGACATGATAGTGGGTACCAACCCCAAGGATAAGGCTGGGTGACAGGAGGCCCAGAAGGTGAAGCTTCAGTCCCTCCCTGACCTCAGGCACTCATTAGACCAACGCTGGGTATGGGCCATATATGCCCAGGTTGGTACTAGTGAAGTTCAGAACTCCCAGCCCCTTGTGTCGACCCAGGCATCAAAATGAATGGTTTATTCAACTAACGATGACAGTTCTATATGGTTGATTGAGGAACGGGGGTTTTAAACCCATTCCATTTACGAAACTACGCGTTCAGGTTGGATACAACTTCAATCAATTACTAGAGTGAAGTCAGTTTTTAAGTGTTCTACCAATTTGGATGGTAGTGTCTGACTATTGATAAATCGGTGCTTGGGACCGCTTCAGCAGACCCTAAGTTACCCCAGCAAAGTTTAAATTTGATTTTTGTGACCAACATTCCTTGTTGGTCGACTTTCCACAATAAGCTTCCCCGTTTTCCCATTTTTTAATTGTATATTGGAAGATCCTGTGCATGGACCTCTTCAAGGAGGTCTTGCGCTATGCTAACCATTCCATCACAAAAATGATTAGGTTATCCCCTCACGCACCGTTGGGTCACCCAAGTTCCCTCCAACCTGGGACGCTTACCCATCCTTCTCTTGTGCACCGTGTCTCTTTTGGCTGGTTATCTCCACCAATGATCGCCCTCTTTCTCTTGAGTTATTATTGCTCCAGCAACTTCTGCTGGGCTCTAGTATCTTTCATAATAACGGCTAGTTTCCTTGCATTGGCTCTGTGCACCGTGCACCACCACGCTAAAACAGGAGAGTTATAGACACTCTCCTTTAAGTAATCTGGGAGATAGGTAGCAATGGAGTGCCAACAGGCCATAGATAAGAAAAACAACCCACTAAGGAACCAAGATGTTGTGGCCCCAGGGCCAATGGGTCTAGGTGTAGGGAGTTCTGAGACTGAGAAATTATACAGAAAGATCTTGACACCATAGGCCCAAGTGACTATGGTAAGGATCATTGTTAAAAATATAATTGGGATGACCTAGTTGATACTTGGGCTTCTGGGCCACATTGCTGACTTCTCAGGGGGTTTGGCAAAAAATTTTGAGCTTAATTAGTAAAATCAAGCACGGAAATTTTTATGAAATTAAAATAAGAGAATTGACTGTCCATTTTCTCAGTGTGTTAAAACTGCTTAAATAGATGATTGTTTATGGGAATAGCTTAGGAAAGCGCGGGATTGGGGCCCTTGAGATTTTCCTAACATGGTAAACTTTGAGAGAGTATGGAAATGAACTTAAATTAAACCAATTTTGAAAGTATTGGCGGTAGGCTGAGTTTCTGTTGGTTCATCCTTGGATGCCCAAATTGCTAATTTTCTTTGGTTCCGGTGACTAGAGGGATGGTGTCTCGCCTGACATTCAGTGGGAGCCTCCCAGGTCTACCCCACGTAAGGGCGGTCCCATGAGGTCGGCATCAGGTTTGGGGCACCCAACCCTCCCACATCTGGTCACTCCGGCATCCATTTGGCCAAGTGAGAAATGTCAGATGAGGATTTTGATGCTTTCAGAGAGGATTTTAAACTAATGGCAGAATTTCCTGATAGCCTTATGCCATTGACAAGCTTTTCTGACGATTCAACACTAGAAGCTTTATTTGCCAAAAGTATGCATCCATCAAGCTTTATCGTCAAGAGTTTGGGACTATCAGGACTTGACACTGAAGGCTTGTTACCATCGACTTCATTTGAACCTTTCTCCCCATGTAGATGCTGACTTCCCATTAACTCAGCATAAATCCCCTTGATTTGCAATACTAAAAATGGCCAAAGGCAATACTGGGACGGGTGGCGGGATCCTTAAAGGGTTAGCTGTAACCAACTCTCATCCATCACATGGGCGAGGTCGCCCAAGGAGATGAGAGGGGCAGCTTGCCTTCTTGGCCCCTTTTTTGATGGGAACGGGAATGTCATTCAGTCCAAGCAGAGGAGGCGCTCCCCCAGACTTACAGCTACCCTTTATCCCCTTTAGGCAAAATCAGCACAACTATTTTGGTGTATACAGGAGCCTTTGAGAATTTTATTGACCAAGACCTAAAAGACTACCTTGAGTTGAACTTACTTGCCAGGTGGTATGGTTAGGGAAGGGGCTTTCCAAGGTATTCCCACGCTAAAGTTATTTGGTTAGTATATTATTAATTTGGCAAATCTCATTTGTCTGACCGCTTTAAAGCCATCAAAAATCTTTTGTACCCTTTATTTTGTGAGTTGAGTGGTGGCGAAAGTTTGATGTCAGAACCAGTTTGAAAAACAATACCTTGCCCTTAGCTTTAAAGAATGGTCATAAATTAGTTGTCCAATTGTCTATAGCTACCTCTAAGGGAGATTTGCCCCAATTGCCCAAAGTCCACACACTCATTCTTTCTCCGTTGTCAAAGCCATCTTTGGAGGTACCCCTACCTTCTTGCTTGGAGGGACTGGAATATTCATCTAATGAAGTTTCAGCCAGTGTACTACAAGCTCGTTTAGATTTTAATTGTTATTTCAAGCTCACTGTTAATTTTGGTGCATATATCTTCTACCATTTTTTGATGGTATGGGAGTAAGAAGACTAGAATGTGGTTTAAGGAGCATTAGAGAAATGCGCAATATTTCAGCATACCTCTCATATATGCTTCCCACTTCTTTTTTTGGAGAAAGCTGATAGTACTTTACGTCCATGTGTAGATTATGAGAGCCTAAACAACATCATGGTACCAGATTTGCATTCCATCCTGGGGGACTCACAAATTGCTCGCTATGTAAAAAAAGGCTAGAGTCACCTCCAAACTGGATTGCTTAAACGCGTTAAATCAGATCTGTATCAAGTAGGGCCAGGAGTGTCTCACTGCATTACAGATCAGAAAAGGAATTTTCCAGTTTTTAGTTATAACCTTTGGGCTAAAAAATGCACCTGCTATCTTCCAACAACGTATAGACGCGGCTTTAGGGGACATGCTGGGTGTATGCACGGTGGCCTATATGGATGATAATCTAGTACTTTCCTCTTATAAAGAGTCCCTTGCGATACACCTGCTACAAGTGGTGGAGATTTTAAGAGCAGCTAACCTTACGCTGAAGATCAGTAAGTGTGAATTCTTAAGTCCTAAGTTTTTCTTACTGAGCGATATTGTATTAGATCAAGGCCACATGATAACTCCAAACAAGGAGAAGAAATTCATGAGTGGCCCACCCAACTTTGGTCAATGAATTGAGGAGTTTTTTGGGGATATGTACCTTTCTTAAAAAATTCACACCAAATTTATCTGAGATGGCGGCGCTCTTGTATAAGGCCTGTGAGGAGAAAGTGCTCCAGTGGGTACCAGTTTTTCAGGATGCTTTACAAGTGGTAAAGTGAACCCTGTTGTCCACGTTCATCCTTCGCCATGTAGATCCCAAAAAGGAGTTTATTGTGGCTTTTGATGCCTCCAACTTGACATAGAGGCTGCCTTATTACATTTAGGCGAAGATGGAATAGAGCATTCAGTGGGATATTTTTCTCAGAAGATGTCTCTGCCTGAATTAAACTACGCTGTTTATGACAAGGAGTTATTAACAGTGGTTGAGGCACTGACTTATTGGCGTCATCACTTGCATAGCTCACCCCAACCATTCCACGTATGTACAGATCACTGTGCCTTATTGTACTACCGCGCACCTCATGTCCTGACTCCACGGCAAACCTGCTGGCATGAGACTCTGGCTCAATTTGTGTTCTAACATGAGTTTACAAAGCGCCAGGAAATGGTTTAGCAGATGCTTTGAGCTAAAACCCTGCGTTGGCTTCAGATCTGAAGGAAGTAGAGATACACAACACCCACTTGATGATTATGCCTGGTAAGATTGTGTCCTAACATCCCTCTCCATGACTCGTGGGTCAACGATTGCTCCTCTGGAAAATGTGGAGGAATATGTTATTTTCAGAAAGGTGATCCTTCACAGCCCTTGTCAGCAGGATATACTATGGTCCTCTCCAAGAGCAATTTAAATCAGGAAGATATCACCAGGGTTTACCACATTAAGGAAGAGATGGTTGGTCTCAGGGAAGCATATGGGCTCCAGCCGGACCTTTTGCCTGAAAATCATCTGGGACTATCATGTTGGGATCATTGTTGAACACCCTGTGAAGGCGAAGACTCTGGAGTTATACCGCCGCACTTATAATTGGAAGTGGTTAGGTGCGCAGATTGCCAGGTTTTGTAAGGAGTGATTGGTCTAAAACCAAATGAAGCAAATTGACAATTACTTGTAGTGTTGCTGGTACCAATTTAAAGGTTAAAGGTCCTTAACTTCTATATTGGTTGATTTTATTGTGAAGTTACCTGCATCTGATGGAACGATGCCATCATGGTAGTGGTGGACCCTTTTACAAAGTTCTCCCACTTTATCCTTTGTACAACCACATCAATTGCGCCTGAGATGGCTAGACTCTTTGTATCTCATGTGTTTGCCCTTCATAGAGTGCCTCAGGAAATCAATAGTGATTGTGGTCCCCAGTTTACCTCTATCTTTTAGGAAGAGTTGTGTAAAACTCTTAAAATTTGCACCTGCCGTTTTACTGCCTATCACCCTCAATCAGATGGGAAGACTGAACAAGTGAACCAGTTCTTGGAGCAATTCCTGTGGTGTTACACTGCCGCAGATCATTTAGATTGGGTTCATATCTCCCCATGTCCGAATTTAGCTATAACAACGCCCAACGTGCATCAATCGGTTGTTCCCCTTCTTCGCCAGCTATGGCTTCAACCTTACCTTTAACATGGAACCCAGTTGTGGATACAAGGTGGAAGCGGTGTTGGACTTCCCAAAAACTATCAAAAAAGTACACCAAGGTATGAACTCCAAATTGGATGCAGGCATTCAAGCTTACAGGGAGAATGCTGATGGTAAGAGATGAGTTGGACCAGCGTACATGGAAGAAGATCTCGTGATTATTGATGCTAAAAACATACCAATCAGGCAACCATGTAAAAAACTGGGACCAAAGAGGATAGAGCCCTACCGCATTGTCAGAAAAGTGGGCCACGCCTCATACCAGTTGGATATTCCTTCTTTGTTCCAAATCTTCGCCGTCTTCCATGAAAGTAAGCTGACGTTGTTTGAGGGCCCCCACCAGAGACCCTGGAGGCCTATCTCATTGATGGGGCGCCAGAGTGGAAAGTGGAGAAGATTGTAGCTTCCCACCGTGAAAGAAGACAACTTAAGTATCTTGTACCTGGAAGGGATTTGACGCAGTGGAGAACAGTTAGGTACTAGTGTATAACTCCACCCATGCCCATGATCTTATTAAAATTTTCTATAAGCGTCTTACTGATAATTCAGGATCAAAGTCAAAGCAAGCCCTCGCTGTCATGAAGATGGCCCAGCCCACAAGAACTTTTCCTTGGAAAAAGCCTCTTGAGGGGCGCGGACCCCCAAAAGAACAAGAGGGTAATGTCATGGATACATGACATAAGTGAGGGCACAGTCTTCAAGGATAAGGCTAGATGCCATGAGGCCAATAAGGTCAAGTTGCAAGGACTTTCTGACTTGAACCATACCTTAGACCAATGTTAGTGCAGGTGAGATATGCCCAGGTTGGTCTTGAGGATTTGCATGATGCTTGGCCTGCGTTACAGCCAGAGCGTTAAAACTCACCAGCTATGTTCTCAACCCAACGGCTTGTAAAAGTTGCTCTAAAAGGGTTTTAAAAATTGTTCCATTTATAATATTGCAAAATCAGGAAGAGTTTGCTTAAAATCTATAACTCAAGTTTGGACAACCTTGAGTTACAGGACCCTGTCTGATGGTAGTGTGCTCCAATTGGTTCGCTTAGGCTTAGCATCACCCCCACAATTTGACAATTCTTTCCTCATTCTTTAAGTATGTTTCTGCAAGACCAACTTTCCTCTTTGGTAAACTTCTTTAAATAAAATTCCCGTTAGGTTTACGTTCTCTATGTTCATTTAATAGTCCAGTTTGACGACCTTAAAGAGATCCAATATAACCAAATGTGTGCTGTCTTTGCATGTGCCTTATATGCACCATCCTTCTGGGCGGTGCTTTGTTAACTCTTACCTTAGCGGAGTGCTCCTTAACAGTGGGTTGGGACCTCGCCCACCGCATCTACTGGAACTGGAGCGTTACAGATATGCTCCTTACACTAAAACCATAAAGTTTAATATATATATTTTTTAGTACTAGATGGTAAGTTTAATATATATATTTACACAATCATTCCTGCAGAAATTATATAAAAATTATACAATGTTTAGCTTATTATTGTAATGCACCTCAGCTTAGTTTGCTTCATCAGATGCTGATAATTTTTTTAAGCCTTATAAAATAGCCACAATTCACCCACATTATATATACATAACTCCACATTGTTTTATATTTTCTCAGATCCAAAAATCTAATATTAGATACAAAAAGATGACTTCAAAATTATGATTAATGTTTTACTATAATGAAAATCAGCTAAATATTTAATTTGTTCTTTACTCAATCCCAGATTTCTAGAAAATTTATTAAAAAGAAGTAACTACTCCAATTCATTATGACACTAATCCACTGATGTTCTCAGCATCGCTGCCTGCTGCTCCCATGTGGGGCTGTGGCAAAACTCCTCCAAGCATACTCTACCCTAGGGAAAATGCTTATGGACTGGCTTGACCAGTCCAACCAATTCTTTGGGTCCATTTAATACACAAAAAGATCTTGCTTTGCACCATGCATGGGTCACCTGACTTGTTCCCATCCTGATGCCCATCTGCAATATAGTATTTGCTTCATCTTCATGTCAACTGTGGGCACCTGTTCCCATACAATGACATATTAATCATTAAGCTTACCTTTGTACCTTTATGCTGGTGGGGTTCACTGTCTTTTCCCTTTTGAGGGATACTTTAATATTGGGTTCTCCTCAGAGGAGGTTGCAGCTGTGGCTGAAAAAACACTTTTAACTTTTAAGGATACTACCATCACTACAACACAGGTTACCTCCCTACTAATACCACAATAGTGATATTTTTAGTAACCTATTTTTGCCTCACCTGCCCCAGCTTTTGTAAGGTGTATTGATGTCAGGGCTTTCACCATTAGCACCAACCCCACTCCACTTCACAGCACTTACTGTTTCAGAGCGACTTGCCACGCCTTGTGCCAATACTACCCTCATCCCAGAACTTTCATATTTACTAGAAAATCCCCAAATAATCACCTTACTGAAGTGTCAGATCAACATCTTTGGGCTAGGGTCAATAACGGTCAACAAGTTTGTCCTACTTTTTTGATTTAGATTATAACAAAAAAGCCTGTCAACAAAATGCTACCAGCTCCACCTCCATCTCTGAGGCCACGCCAGATGATTCTTATTATGATATTTTGCTACCCATCCACCCCAGACACCCAATTGCCATGCCAGCTATAAACTATTACCCAACTTATAACCACAGACAGCCTCACCAACTCAAAAAGTGCTAACAAAGAGTTTCAATATTAGGAGATTGTCTATAAAACTTTGAAAAAACTGCTAACAAAACCTAAGCACATGCACCCGCTATGTCGCTCATAACTTCAGCACTAAAAATAAATCCAGGATACTTCCATAAGAAGGCATCCTGCGAGGCCAATAACATGTAGCATAAGGTAATAAATATTAATAATAAAAGTCCTTTATTGTAGGGGAGATGACCAACTGAGAGGCTGTTGGATCAGGACAAAATTAAGTAAAATAGGAATTTGGGGCACAATTACTTAGTTTAGCTTAAGAATGACTTAAGCCAATAGAATTAGACCCCTACCTTCAGTAGTCTGGTATCTTAAGCAGTCACAAACTTGAGACTTTATTATTGGTTAAACACCCCATTATTTGTATTCCCAAAAATTTTATAAAACAAATTTGTTCATGTTTCAAAATAAAATGTAATGACCCATCATTAATTTAAAATATAACAGATAATCGTTGATTCCGTTGGTGTAACGCCTGGGCTCCCACTATAAAATTCCTGAGGATGAACTTTGACCTTCTTGGTCTTAACCCAACATTTATCTACAGTGAACCTAAGGTCAGGGAGGGTGGCCAACTTGACTCTTCTGTTCTGGTCCATCTTCTCCTTGTATTTGAAGTCCAATCCTACAATTATGCAATTAAACTATGACAGTCACGCTTGGACCCCTGGTTGTAGCCACCCAACTTATATTTGCCCTCCATCATCCAGCCTTCTACTGGTGCTCCATTCTATTTTCAGCTTTAATCCTTGAGCCCTATTGAAGGAGGTGCCATAATTGGGTTAACCTTTTTCTTCCTCTATCAACCTACCAATCAAGCAATTTTCTTTTGATTTTGATGCACAAATTCTAATTACATATATTTTTCTAAAACTAATGCAGAGCCTATCTACAATAACCACCAACTTACACCTGCAACAATATGCTTACCTATAAGCTTTACTTCCAATTAACTGTCACTAACTATCAAGATGCTGGTGCAGGGAAAACCACCCCCCATATTCCCTTACAATTTTCCACATGCCGCTAAGAAAGAAATCCTCCACCCTTATTCTCAGGCTTCCAATTGGATCAAAAGAGTAGTTGACCAAGCAAGTTTACACCTAAGAGCAGTTTTAATCAAATAGGAATTGATACCTTTACTTCTTTATAGGACGCATGCCTTCAGACTGAACACAATCTTTTGAGTTTGCCAAAGCTTTTATGACATCCCAAATCTACCTGCATCCTCTTATGCTTGAACCCCACCCAGCAGATGTTCCACATCTCTGTTCTCCAACTTGTGCCGTCAACTCTGTCCAGTAGCTTCTACTTGTGAGGAAATACTTGATCTCCATTCTTCTTCCATGGTCAGATAAGCAGTTCTCTGATGAAACATCTAGTTAGTTATGCTTTTGTTTTGTTGTGTCTGTTCTGGACTGCTCCTTTGGGCATTTCAGTTAGTTTTGTTAAAGACTTAGTATATTTTTACTTTGTTAGCAATTGTTAATACATGTCTCTAATCAGCTTACCTCAATTAAACAATATCTAAATTTGCCTGCTTCTGCCCTCTATTCCCATGAATCTTAGAATGCTTGAGTTATGTATAAATGCAGCAAAAAAATTCTTTTATAAGATGATTTTCCCCCACCACTGGCCACTATGAATGTATTTGCATACAATTAGTACTAACTGCTGTAATTTACTTACCAATCTCTACACAAAAAACAAGACAAATGAGATGATTTAATTCCAATAAGAAGTATACTTCAGTAACTAAATCCCACACTAATTCTTCAGCACATAAAACTAAAAGTCCTTAGAATAATGAATCTTACTACAATCAAATGAGTTGTTGAACAAAGTAAATAGATCTTACCACATGTATCTTATGAACCTCAATCCATTTATCTTTTTTATCTCCATAAAAGATTGTTATACACAAACCATCTGTATTATAAAATTAAGCCCACATGTGTAAATATGTCAGAAAATCACTCTTCCAAACAGTGAGCTCCGCTAGTTTGCCAGGACAACCAGTATGGAGACTGGCTGACCCTTGCTGTTTTACCTTCATAGGCGTACCAACCCCTATGAGTCCACGTCCAACCCACCAACACAGCAGACTAACGACTTCGCCTTAGCTCCATGGTCCATCTTGGGTGTGCCCGGTGAGTCAATATCCCATCTTAGGTGGCCATGGCACTCCTGCGATGCATCACCCTCATGACTAATCACCAACCCATCTTGGGTGTGCTCCAGCAATCCAATCTCCCATCCTGGGTGGCTATGGCATTCTCACGCTGCACCACACTCAAGGCTGATGGCACACAACACATCATTGTTGGTGACCAGTCAGACAGGTTCCTGCCAGTTCCTCATAGGGCTGAGGTATGGGAGCTGGCAGTGTTGGCCACTCCAGGTGCGTCACCCCGCGCCTACCTTGGGGATATCCAGTCACACTCCTATCCACTCTAGTGGCTCTTGCTAATTCAAATAGATAAAAAGTGGGTGAAAGAGAGATCTTTATTGAAATGGAATGACGACTGTTTATACCTAGGCTACTGCGCCTATCCACAACCCATTGGCCATCAAGCCAGAACTTCATCCAATTTTCAGTCATCCATGATACTGATTCCCTTCCAATATGCTTGTCCTGTCCACCTAATATTATGTTGACTCATCCTAAGCACAAGTCGCTGGTTAGTCATATATATAAATTTCTATTATAAACATAACTTTTGAGCATCCTTGGCATAAGTCATCAGTACTCTGAATTAGGCAGCGAATTCATAATTAGATAATGATGACAAATACTTCAGCCTTATACCAGAAAATCCCACAATTGTTTTTTATGGCAGTAGGCATCAAGGTAAGATTCAGCTGAACTCAAATTTGAGGCAGCAAAATCATTGTCAGATATTTGATACAAATACATCGGCTTCCCACCAGAAATTTAAAAATCACCCATGATTTTACAATTGGCGCCAAACTAGATTACACCAAACTAACTGATTAATAATATAATAACATTAAATAACATTGAATTAGGTGATTAGCTGGCAATCACACCTGACTAACTGACACCCCCAATTCTGGTATTATTGGGAGGAATTCATCTGGTTAATTTCTGACATTTCCCCCACTTAACTAGATGATATTTCTTCAGCACGACCCACCCTAATGGTGGGCCAATCATATTACAGCACCCCCTTCAAAGGAGCACTGGGTCTGAACCAGTGGCTCTCACCACCCCCTAACCTTTCCTCCAATTACTTGAGCAGCCCACCAGCGAAGCCCCCTGTAGTAAGCACCACTGGTATAACTTTACAATATATTGGAGATAGGCCAAAGGGGTCACACAGGGTCGATACCACTGAGCAATGGACGGACAATATGGAGATCATTGGTCCTAATATAACTTAATAAATATAATTAAACCTGAATCTATTGCTTCCACTATAACACTTTATTTTCTTATATTAAATATTATGTAGCTCCGAATGCAAACTCTCTTCTTCTTCCTATTAACAAAACCTCTCTCTTTGTAAACTTCTCATCTCACTTATATGTAAGTGACTTAGTCAATACCAACCCTTTTTCTCAGACTATATATTCTATTGTATTTTCTTTGTTACAGCAGAGTCTACATTCATTAAATTCACAATTGCCTAGTTTAGGTGATTTACCATTTACATGTTATGCATCAACATCTAATTGCCTTATTATTATGTTTTCAACAGAAATACTCTTATCCTTTAAGGTTGACTTTGCTCATTGTTAACTCAGATTACTCAATAATGCTCATATAGGCCTAATCATGATGGTTAAACAATGATCTGCAATTGGTTATTCTGGCTTATCGTCCAGTCATATAGATTTCTTGACAAATTATATTAGTGCTTTTGACATACTATGCTTAGCCACAGACTTACTAAAAATTCTTTAAGTTTTAAATATAATATAAAAATATAACAATATAGGTAATGATATTTCCAAGGTATATTTTTTTCCATTTTAAGTTTAAAATTTTTTTCCTGTCAACTCAACTTTCAAGTATATCTTATTCAAGTTGCTACACCAGATGTCCATTTTGATCCTACTTTATTTTAATCTTTCAGATCAAACATGGTTCTATATACTCTACAGATGTTCTTCATTAAGTGAAGCATATCATATCTCATATCAAAATTCTTAAGCAGATTGCAGGGACAAAGAGAAGTTAAGAAATTACAAAAAATGTCAAGTTAGTTTCCTTTCCTGACCTTGAGTATACTGTAGATCAACGCTGGGTTATGGTCAAGCAAGATAAGGTTAATCCCCAGAAATTGCGTGATGTGAATCAACTAGTTATATCTTTGGTGGTAAAAAACTCATAATATTTTAAATGATGACAAATCAATTTGTTAAATTTTGGAAAACGCGGACTGAATTCATTTACTTGATTTAAACTACTAAAATAGCGATCTTCACTTAATATCAATGTCTCAAGTTCATGACTACTCAAGCTATAGAGCTACCTTCAGTAATGGTCTCATTTTATTGGCTATATTTGATTCTCAGACCCAGCAAATTGATAAGGTCTATCTCCCAAATTTTTCTTTAAATAGCGTTGGTCCTACAAATCTTTCTGTTAATCATCTCTCTCTTAAAATAAAGGAGTTTTGCTATATATATCTACCATATAACCTTTTTCTGGCCTTGAGATATACCTCCTTAAGCCAGTATCCTGGATTTATCTTAAAGCTATGAAGGTGCGAGAACTGTACAGGGTGCATGTACATTGTTTTTATTAATAGTCTTTTCATGAAGAGTTAGAGACACTCTCCTGACAGAGCAAGAATTAACTAGTAATAGAAAATCCATGTATATGATTACAAACTTTATTGTCATGTGTGCCTCCATTTACTTAAAGACATCATGCATACTTACAATACCCTTTTTGAAAATAGTATTTGAGGTATCTATAAGCAATACGCCTGACTGTATCCTTGAATTTCTTACATACATTCATGATTAATGATGAGTAAATTACCACCTATATTAAATATGAGAGAGGTAAAATATTAAATAATCAAAAGATGGATTAAAGTCATACTTTTAAATTTAATACTGAATGTATATATATATTTATGGTGTCATGCTATTTGTAAATAGATTTTTATTGTTAAGAACATTTCCATTATTTGACTCTTATTATATAGTAAATAAAGAATTATATTAAAGGATATAGGTCTTATATAGAATATTATTTAGTTACTGTAGTATTGAGATACTTCCTTATCTTTTTAGGGTACATGTAGCCTAAAATTAGTGTTAGGAATCCAGTGTGCCAAGAGAATATTGGGCTCCAGATTTATATGTTTTAGCACCCACAATAAGAAATCCCAAACAGAATGATTTTTCCAACCGTATCATGGTAATGTCAGTATAATGTAACAGGTGGTTTTATTGTGGGGTGGAAGATGGATGATGTGCTCTTAGTTGACTCTGCGTTCTAGCTTCTTAGCTAGAAATTGCAGACAACTTTCCGCAAGCAACCTTACTACAACATTATAAAAATGGTAGGCCTCTCCATAGGCATCATAACACAAAATCAGGGGAAACTGTTATGAAAAAATAAAACAAGAATTGCATATTTATTTGATTTTTTTTTAATAGGAAAAGAAACTAATAACAAAAAACCCTCCATTAACAGGGTGCCAGGCTATATAACAGTATATGAGGATGTAAAAATTAGATTGGGGACCATTAGTTTAAATCAGAAGCCCTATTCTTGAATATATAATGCATATTTTAAACACCAGCTTTAAATCTACACTGGTTGGATTTATTATTTCATTTTTGAATTTTGAGTATGATAGTTTTGTCCAAGACCCCTGCGCCCTTCAAATTGTTTTGGTATGTTATAAATGTAGAAATTTGTTTTAACAATTTGAAACTTTTTTAATGGGAAGGGTTACCAGTTTCTGAACTTTTCTTTTTATTTTTTTGCTTTTGGCCTTTGTTGTTGATGGTGTCAACTCAATTTTGTATAATCCTCTATCAAAAGCTTATGGTCAGAACAAGGATGGACATGATTGTACTTTGTCTATAATGCTTTAGCAATTACCCTACTCTCCAAGGTCCCTACTCAATCCAGAATCGTCTCATAGTGACTTCTACCTCTTAAATCGATCTTTCCTCATAAATGGACATGAATAAACCCATTGTACTCATTGTATGCATTGTTCCCACTGTATTTCTTGAAAATGTAATTCTGCCTGGTGACATTGATGTTCTGTGGCTAAGGAAAGACTCAAAGGTGTTCCATCACTAGAGAATCCCTGATAAATACCTTTTCCTTACATTCCAATAGAATATCATAATTTGCCTGAAATATCTTGCCTTATCAGAAGTCACTTTCAAAGTAGATATTTACTATTTTTGATTTTGAAAGGATATTGAGTATCATATAGCACTTTGCACGATATTCTGTAGAAGCACCTCATTGCTGAACTGAGGTGTTGCAATCGTGTAGGATTGACAAAGTTCCCAGATGGAATCATACTTGAGCCCATAGAGTGCTTGTCCTGCGCTTTACATCATGGTGCTCACTAAAGGGATGACTTAGTTTAGTTACTTTTTATAGACTAAATTATCTCCCACTGTAGAAGAAAACAATCACTATAACTAAGCGCTTGTATTTTATGTCAACCCATTTAGTCTTATCAGCTGACTCACGCAGAAGTAGGATGGAGTCACTCTCGTCATTTAGAAGGGTTCAAATCATATACCTTCTCCAAGGAGAAGCTCTAGCATATTGTCCAAATATTGCTAAGAGGGTTCCAGCTATTCATTTATAGCCAGCTGACCTTATACCCTCCTTTTTTTACTGGTGAGACAATCAAGACCAAATATGACATATTAGCATGCAATTCTAGATCATAAATTGCAAATAAGTTTTGTCCTTTCTGAGTAGCATCTAACATTTATTTTAACATAGTATTGGATAAAAACAATATGAGAAAATCCTGAATGACTAATATTTGCCAATATGCTCTAATTATGGAGGTCTTCCAATAGTACCAAAATAATGTGGATGCAATTCAATTTTTACACAATCAAATTTAATCTAGTTTCTGGGGGGGTATAACAAGCTTTCAACTCAAATCAAGAGCTCATAATTAATTCAATGTCTGGTTGAACTTCTTAATTAGCTAAACTGGAATGTGATCAAGACCTAATTTAAGCTATGACTGAATGAGGTGTCACACTCTCCTGGGTAAATAAAGTAAATTAGTTACAGATGGTAGCTATAAACGTGATAAATGCTGCCAGAGCAGAAATTCATCAATTTGAGTCAATGGTGGAGCTAAGCAAATATACAAAACAAGAGATGAGGGTCGAGGCCAAACATATCAGAACCTTGGCAGAAGTGACGCAAACCTTCAGTAAAACTACAAAATCTATGAAGTCAAGAGATAGCCATGTGCCATGACATTGACGCCCTCAAAGGCGCTTATGCTATCTTAACTAACAATTTGGGGGACGTTGTAGAGGCTTATATGAGCTCTATCATATAACACAAGAATTATGGGATGCCAACTGAAATCAAAAGGCTAAAAATATTGAGCTTTGGACTTTAATTTGTGAGTTAAAAATGAGATCACTACTATAAAATAATTCAAGGAATTTGAAGAACAGGATTGAGAAGATTGACTGATCTGGGAGCGGTAATAGAGACATATCTGAGCAATGGAAATGCCAATACATTGTCTGAGTCCACTACCAAGAACGCAGTAGACTAATCAAAAAATCCCCTCTGAAGTGGAGTCAGCCCTAGCTGAAATGGCTCAGCCCCAACGATACATGAAGACTGCACTATTAGAACTGCCCCTTCAACCAGCCCATTTAGCCAGTTTCAAGGACCGCTGGGAACCCAGCAATCTGGGACCTAACATCGTTTCTTCACAGGCTGCATTAAGACCTGCTTCTTCCAGTATGCCCTTCCAGTATTTCCAAAAATTCATCCCCATCAATCTACTTAAGTTCAATTGACATGAAAATTACAATTGGTCATAAATTTTTTTATATGATTATGAATTGGGCTGATGATTTGTTTAATACCACTACTACGATAAATTGCTTAGAAGATCAAAGTCAAGACTTGATAATGCCTTATTTTCCAGATGACCAATAGAGTTACGCCAATGGTGAGATTGTAGTACTGCGTGAATTTGGTAACCTAAAAGAATGGCTACATGCAAGGCTGAGTTTATGTCCATTCAGCTCAAGAAGAACAAAACTATTTCTGAGTTCACCAATTTTTCTATCATAAAGCCAAGTCTTATTGGGGATCAAGGATATAGTTGAGTTCAAAATGAAAATTGCCTCGCAAAACGCTACCAAGAAATACCTAACCTTTACCGTTCACTACTGCTTATGCTGATAGGAGTTGGATACTGCTCCCATGATTAAATACTATAAGTGATGTGAGGTTATCTTTGGACCACTGAACATTGAGGTGCATAACATTCACTACAAACCCTGTTAAGGTAACACTAAAAGCCCTATAGGAGTCAGTTATAATTTTCATGGAAATATGGGCCCTCAACAAAACCTCTCTGAATTCATTTGGTGAATTTGAGAGTCTAAAGGGCACTATGCTCCAAGCAACCCCAAGAAACGCCCCAATATTAACTATATCGCTTTCCCTATGGATAATGATGACCAGGGAAAGGACACTCAGAAATAGAAATAGGATACTCCATTGTTAAACAACGATCTATTCCACCTCAGGCGCCAGACTAAAACCAACCGGTGCTCACTGTGACCTGAAGTCAGCGAGCTGAACTTGAGAAAGAAGGACAAATAGTTATTACCAAATTCTATGCTAAGCAGCTTTTCAAGCAGAACTAGGATGGAGAACCAGACAAATTGAATGAGTTGCCTTCCTTGAGAGGTTTCAAAGTAGCCCTATCTCTCAAAGCTTTGAATACCCATTTTCCAGACGTAGGGGTTAAATATTAAAAATTGGATTGATCAGATAAAAGATTTCATTGTCCTCACATGAAACTTGAATTATGATTGTTTTTATGTTTAAACTTATATTTTCATGATTGCAAATAAAATCTAAGTTCTCAAAATCATTGACAGTTGAGCGCCATTATATATCTCAATACACTTTTTAAAGAAGTTAAGAATCATCCTGTTGTGGCCCATTTTGAAAAATATGAAACTGAAGGCCTGGAAAGTGCTGTTAGTAAAGGAGCTTTTAGTGCTTTGCTTATGAGAATTAGTTTCTTCAGCTAGTGACCTCAATATTTTATTGTACAGCCGAAGCTACCAACTTATTATTTGCACAAGTTTCCTTAAGTTTATGGGACAGGTATCAGCTATGAGAAAAGTACCTTCAAGATTCTCATTTATACCTTGCCCCTCCATTACTCTTAGGATGAGCAGGTTCCTCTTACTAATTAAATTTCATCAACGTAACTTATACAAATGGTAAAATCCCTATTCAATATAAGCAGACTAGTCGTCATAGTAGGGCCCCACCTATTATCATCTCTAAAGTTCAGGGCATTCCGTTAAACACTTCTCCCACTTATAAGCTGTTTCTGGGGGAGCAATGAGCTATAAATAAGGGTCTGACTCTGAACCTTCCAGGTGGTTTATTAGAAAAGTTTACTCCATGTGAAAAAGCTCAAATCAAACCTCATGCAGCACCCAATTTAATTTTTCTGGGAACCAGGAGATCTGTTTACTCCTTGCTAATCTGACTGCAAAAATTACTATGACCAAAGGACAGAAGCTTGCTTATGTACATCTAATGCCCTAAAACATGGTACTACATATTGTTATTATTTAAAACCTGTCAGAGTTTAGTTTACAGGATGCCAAGTCTAGCATGTGCTCTTAAAGCTTAGAAACAATTGAAAGCCTAACTGAAGAGCAAAAGGCCATGCGTTAGCCTTACTGCAAACTATGCACATTTATATGCTACCAGGGATTACAACATGTGATGAGCCAAAATTTTATTGCATTACATTGACACTGGGGATGCCTGGACCATACGCTATTTACCCATCTGATGCAGTCAAGCCAGAGAAGTCAAACCAGAAAGATCTCAACAAAATTCTAATGAAAAGGGATGATCAGTCTCCTGCAGCCCCTGGGCCAGTCCTGTACTTATCATTAAGAAGAAATATAGCTATAATTGAGTTGTGATCAATTGTTTTCAACTAAAAATTATTTACTAAATAGATTATTATCCTCTATCATGTATAGATGACGCTATTGATCAGCTAGGGGTTAGTACTTTAATGCCCTAGATCTCATCAGTGGCTATTGGAAAATTAATCTACCAAAGGCTGATCAAGAAAAGTGCGCTATTATCACTTCACAAGGGCTCTATCAACCTACCTGCATTCCCCAAGGCTTATGCAACGCAGCAGACGCCTTCCATAGAGCCATGAGCACCATTATGGGGGATTTGAAGATGAGTTGTGTCCCAGTAAATTTGATAATATTAATGTTTTTGAGAACCTTTAACCGGCATCTGTCCCATTTGAAAGAAGTTATCAAGAGAATAGCCAAGGCTTAAATTAAATTTAAACCAATCAAAGTCAGATATTTTGACTCAGATGGAGTACCTGGATCACATCGTTGATACACAAGGATTACAACCAAAGCCTTGGAAGCTTGAAGCTGTTAATTGGATGAAAAGTCCTGAGAGCAGGAAAGATATACAAGTATTTGTAGGTATAGTGGCTTACTATCATAATTCATACATTGCTTTACTCTGTTTGATGAGCTTCAGTTTCACCTAATCTTAAGTGGAGTGACTTTTCTCTGGTCCCCTGTATCAGGACCAAGGGGTTTATCCCACTTGTTCTTTTATTTTTAAGGCCAAGAGACCTAAAGTTCCTGGGTGCTAGATTATAAATTTTTACTTAACTTTGACAGAAAGTCTTCACATTGGCTAAAGTTTTTGAGTAGTAAAGACTAACTATATTGTCTTTCCTAAATTAAATAGTGGTAGGCCAAATAAATTAAAAGGTAAAAATAGTGTCCAGTTTATTTGCTTATTTATGATTATATGAGAGATCAGGATTTTTCTTAGTAAATATCCAAGAGTTCTGAGCTAATATCTAAACTCATTCAATAATCAGGGATTCTGTGCAAGGTTGTTTTTTCTGTCAAATGAAATTCAATCGATGTATAGATTGTCTTTGAACCCTGATATTAGGGGTTTTGGGTAAGTACTATTCTATCACCCAAGTTGGGGTTTATCCCCAATATTGAAAAATCTTGAACTTTCTCAGGGATTATCACCAATAATGGTTTCTTCTATTTTATTGGATCAGGTTTGATTCCTATCATCTCTCATGCGAATCTTTGATTTGAGCAGGAATACCAAAAATGCCCCCTCTAGATCTTGGCGCAGGGGGAAAACAGCCAGATAAATTGACTTTGTACACGATTTACCATTATCCCTGAGTGACCTCTACAATTGAGTTCATGTTATCTCACTTATAATGACTTTGTAGGGATCTGACCAGTTGCTAGTAACCTAAGAGCTTTACTTCTCGTTCATGAATATTAACCATAAAATGATAACTGTACAGGTTTGGTTTGTGCAATCCTTGTGTTGTATGATGTTATATGATATATGATTGATAATAGTATGAAGACTATTATCTGTAGTTGAATAGATAACTAGTTTCTGGTCCAACGCTTGACTGGTATTCCTCCTCAAAATACTCTGGATGTCCTCAGTAGGGATTTATTCCCTTATCCTCCTAACTTGATCCACGCTCAGATCCTAGTTTATGGTCTATCCTCTGGTGACGCGAAGTTGGCAGAAATTTCCATCTCAGCTCAGCTTCACTTCTCAGGATCCTCGATCCTTACTCTTTATCCTTTTAAAGTTTCATCAATTAAAGCACACAGTAATATTTTCCATGAAGATGAATAGAACTAATAATGAATTTGCTAATTAAATTCTTTTTTATTAAGTGAATTCTCAGGGCAATCTATAGAGGGAATTCAAAGCTCAAGCCTCAGTTGTCGCCTCAGCAATGTAATGGCAGCTGTTGCCATTGGATTACCCTTTATTGTCTCATCAGCAATGGTCTTCCCCATCCTGGTTAAGATTCCTTTGTTAGACATCCTCAAGACCTAAAATGGAAAGAGTCAGAAAAATGTGTCCCTAACGTTTTCCACTTAATCCCAGTGAACCAACCATGTTTAGCAAGAGATCTGCTTAAGTAATGAGACTTATCACCAAGTCTGGAAGGTTGTGTACCAACTGATCGATTTACTAGTTGCAGGTGGCATCACTCGCCTCACAGCTTGATCTTTTTTCCCAATTGGGTAGTGATGAAACTTGACCAATCCCAATAAATACAACTGATAGTTAATCATTGATCAACTATCAGATGCCCCCATTTTGTTGGCAACTCTGCCTGAAAAGATCTTGAGTATTCACCTGGGAAAATCCCCAATGGATCTGAACCAGGCAAATTACCTAAAAGCCCCTGAACATTGTTAACCCAAAATTGGGGTCAACTGATATCAAATTCACTCGATATAGGAAATTATCCCCCAACAATCCATGGTAACTTAGTCATCTGGAAAGGTGGGCATAAAAACCATCACATCCACCCTCTTGCCTAGACTTCCAGCAAGAATAGGATTGGGATAGGAGAATACCGCCTTGGAACTAGGTCAAATACTTTTGGGCTATAGAAGAGCATAGTCAATCTGCACTCAACGCTGATCAGGACAACCTTTGACATGCGGTTCTCTTCCTATTCCTCCTCACTACCACCTACTCTGAGCGCAGTCCCCATGGCCTTATGTCATTCCAGGCTGATTGATTTAAACATGACAATACTGTTACAAGAATCTGGGTTTCCCCCATCAGGGCATATTTCAGGATTGGGATCCTGAACAATTTCTCAGTTCTTTTGAACTGAGTGTCATTTTCCTATTTTTTTAGTTATTAAAATTCGATTTATTTTGATTTTGATTAATTTTTTAAATCACTTTATTCAATTAAATTTGATTCAAAATAGAACATTTGTTCTTTTCAATTCGATTCAAATTTAATCATTGTCATCATCCGTTTTTAGGAATTTGCTTAAATTATAGTCGCATTGAGGGTCTTCCTATGCACTTTTGGGGTCATATGGACTCTAAAACTGAAGTGCATTGTGCAGTACCCTCAATGAACCAATTTATTGCCTTACATCCCTAATCAATTGAGGTAATCTACCCTCAATTCTTATAATATAAATAAACCAGGTTAGCTAAGAGTAATATTAAGCTAGCATAAAGGATTATAATACAATTTGATCTTTTATCTTTTATATTAGTTATGATTATTTGGATCCTAGTACTTTTATTGCAGTTCTTCCTATCCAGTGTGCTGGTAAATATTGTGATGCCAACTGCCCAGGCCCACTTTCCACATCCAAACCATAATCTATTATTAACTTCTTATTGAATAACTTGCCAAAGGGAGAACCTTTCACCAAGATCTCAAACATTCCACCTTTCATGTACCACTATGCACCCATTTTTCTTCTAGGGTATATAGTGGTGTATATGATTCTCAATCGTTTCAAAAATCATTTAGGACGTTACTCTCTTCTTGCTCACCTTGCACAGGTCCTGGTTGGAGTACCAGTGACCACAACCTAACTGGATTTAATTTCAAGGCTTTTTTACTACATATTATAATGAAAGTCACCTCCAAGCTGGTGCCTTACAGCATATGACCCGCTGTCATATTCAGAATTCTTAGTCCAGAGTCCTCAATTCCCTGACTTTCCTCCTCATCCTCAACAGGAGATCTTGCCATCAATGTTTGTTTTACAGAATAATTAAGAATGCTCATTTATATTCGCTCTTGTTATTTTTCTCATAATAACTTCTTGGCTCATATCATTCTTAATTCCTCTCTGGTGAGCTTATCTCAATAACTTTGAAATTAATTTCTCCAAAATTAGAGCTTAATTGATTCCAGAGTGCATTTTGTCACCTATCCTAAAAATTATGACATCCCCCTTTCGTCCAGCTCATATGTCAAATTTGGACTCTTGGTATCAACAGCTGCTCAACAGCATGTCTGATAAAGATGTTCAGCTCTTCCAACTGATGAGTCGATATGAACAATGGAACCTCTTCCATGGTCCTCCAGAGACTCATACTCCCAGTCAAGTACCCATGGCCAGTCCTTCTGTATAATTACTGGAAATTGTATCCAAGCTCAAAGAAATAAGGTTAGGAATTGTCTTGAATAACTCATGACCAATCCTTCCTCAGTAGTTAATTCCCGAGTTAGACATTGAAAATCTCCTGGATTCAGCTCCATTTTCAGATACTTCTACAATCATTGTTAAACCTCTTGAAGCAATGCCTTCTGCTCTTGATTGATTGTTCCTCACTGGATCAGACTTGCTTCTTTTTTTAGCACTAGTGGTGCCCAACCCAAAAAGGGGGAGCCGCCACATATCTGGATCAGACTTGCTTCCTGAGTTCCTTTTCTGACTCTGCCAGTATTATAAACCAGCTGTTATGTCAACTGAACTGGTCATCAGAAAAAGCAAAAATTTCAAACTTCCCTATGCAGAATTGAGGATTCAAGTAACTGAGGCTCTATCCATAGCTCTGAACCCTTTCAATCTCGAAAACGTTCTAGATCAAGACGTTACAGAATATTCTCTTTGCTTTTCTGGCCAAGTTCTTTGAAGTTGGGCCATGAAGCTTCCCACCTCTCCCAGCTTCCATCGCTCATTCTGGTTTCACTTCAAAAAAGCTCATAGTCATTGTCTGCAGGATGCCATCCGCTCCCTGCATGACTAACTTGTTTCTGGAATGTCCCATCGGTACCTTCCCCTAATGGCTTTGATTGAGGGGCATGATTTGACAACCCCACCTAATATCCCTTGCTCAATGCCAGCACATATGTCCAATGTTCTTGATAAAGCCAGTTAGCAAGTGCGCAAGACCAATCATCTGGCTCCGCTGGCATATTGGGATACTCTGGGTTATTTTCTGACTGCCTCTTCTTGTTCTGGTGCTTCCCTCCCCAATCTGGGGTATTGCATTTGGTAAGTACTGACATTTCCATCTCTCTTCCCCTAGCCTCATTCTAACAGGGATCAGCCTCCGCTTAGCAAACTTGGCTTTGGGAAGGTCTTTCACTTGTTAGCGTTCAATGTCACATAGATTTTAACGGTTTGTTTACTCCTAATGCAATTCATTTTCCCTCCTAAGAGGCAACATAGGTGGAATCATCCCCAGGTCGAGGATAACCAATAAAAAATATAAAAATATATCCTTTTTTCTGTGCATTTTTCAATATTTTATTACTACATTTATCCATCTTTTATTTTCTTTCTTCTTTTCTATATGGGACATGATCTTCACTTTTTTCAGCGGCCCAACTTTTTTATTTATTCTTCCAAACTGGTTCTAAAGTATACTTAGACCTACCAGTTTTCTATGGTTCAGAGGTCTTATTTTTAAGACTTCACCATCTACTTCAGTTCAGCGGTCTTTTTTTGAATTTTATTTGGGGAAAGCCAACCAGGGGAATGGACACCTCCAATATTTAAATGAAAGGAACTAAAACATCAAAAAGGGGCACCTCAGAGAAGAAAATGCTATCTCCTGTTGCCAGCAGGAACGCCAAGAAGTGGAAGGGGGGATACGTGTGTAGGGGCTTGCGCCACTATTGAGCACATATACAGTAAAGGGTCTGAAGTGATAAACCAAATCGGAAACCAGGATGAAACCAACTGATGGCGATGGGACAATAGGTACCCAAACAACCATGCTTGAAAGTGGTCCACAAGGTGCGACTGGAACCGGCGTACAGCTTCCTGGAGGGTGGGAGTAGAGCCTGAGATAGCATCCAAGAAAACCGTGTGGATAGTCCACATTGCAATTGATACCACTAAGGCCCAGAGGCAAGGTGGGATAGGGGAATTCAAGGACAAGGCTGAGATGTCCTTAGATAGGCTGAAGGGCTTTGCTTTCTCCTGGAAAAAGAGACATTGAATATCACGCCAGATTGTTTTTGATGGAGGGCACTCTTCCAGGCGGTGGATCAAAGTCCCATATAGGTCACACACAACACATGAGGAGTGTGATGCCTTGGATCGCTTGGCAGTATGGTACATTTGTTTTAAGCAGCGCCACACATGGGAACGAATATGTGGCTGCAAAAGAGGTTGATAAGCGTACTTCCGGATGGCTTTTTGGGTTTCTTGAGAGTAGAGGATGTCCAACATGTCCAGATAATCCACTCTGGCCATGATAGGGGACCTCCTTGGTATCAAACTGTTCTTAAAGACTTGGCCTTGTACTTCCTGTGTAAAGCGGGGAGTAGGGCGACCCCTCTGGGAGGTGTGCCCACTGATGCAAATTCCCCACTCAGCGCTCCGCATGGTGAGGAGAATTCTTTTGAAGTGGGCAACATCCCATGTGGGCCCACAGCAGAAGGGTGAAAGGCCAGATATTTAACAGAGAATGAGGGTGGGTAGGATTGCTGAGTCCCAGGACATGGGAGAAGTTGGAGCGAGCTGCGTGTGACCAGTGCTGGACTGAGAGCCTTGGGTTGGTGACTGCAGAATTCCAGGTGCCAATTATTTTGGTGGCGTGGGCCTCAAAGTTGAGCAGGCCCATACCACCATTATGGCAAGGGCCAAACATTACATCCAGGTTCACTGGCGGTGGGCGGCCTAACCAAAGCCACCCTTGCAGTAGGGCGTATAATGAGGTGAAGAAAGATGGGGAAAATGCGATAGCGTGGTTCACAAACTAAACTTTAGATAGGAGCATAGAGTTGGCCAGCACAACTCTGCCTGGTAGGGAAGTTTGGTGGGCTCTGAGGGAAGCGATGCATTTTGTGACATTGTCCAGGATATGGTGCTCCATAACCGTTGAGGCGTAACCTCCCACCTCCAGCCACACTCCCAAGTGGCGTACCGGACCAGCGGTGGGTCTTGGCACAAATGAAAGCACAAGCGGGGGGGTTTGGGATGGGCGGGGTAAGCATACTCGTGAGCAAGCTGATGAAGCAGGTAGGAAACGGGGCGCAGGCGACCATCGGGCTTGGTACTGACCAAGGAGAATGATTTTAGTTTTGGAGGCGTTAAGTGCAGCCTTACTTACCCTGGAGTAAACCTGGACAGTAGCTTCAAGCGCACGTGCATCATTATTGTTAGACACCCTAACCACACAATCATCAGCAAACGCCAACATCTTGACTGGTGCTTCGCCTTGCACATGGACACCAGTAAGGTTGGCATCTACATTGCGAAGAAGTGGGTTAAGGCTAAAGTCATACAAAAGTGGGCTTAGAGGGTTCCCTTGGAGTAGGCCCCTTTGAGGGCGAGCTACATCCGTGAGGAGCCAGGGCCACGTACAGCCATTGTGGCAGATTCAGTGAGCAGCATCACCCAATTAATGAAATGATGGGGGGAGGTGGAACTTGTGGAGGCAAGCTTTTGAGGTAATCCCAGTTGACTCTATCATAAACCTTCTGCTGGTCTAAAAAAACAAGTGCTCCAGAAGCCTTGTATTGGCAGACGTTTGCTACAGTATGTTTTTAAATTTATTGCGGGGAAGGCCGACCATGGGACGGACACTTCCAAATATGACTCAGACGAGACAAAACTCAGTACCAGGTGAGGCACCCCAGAGAAGCGATGCTATCTCTTGTTGTCAGCGGGAACGCCACTTATGGGAAGGGGGAGGGAACGTGTGTAGGGGCGTAGCCACTATTGAGCACGTGTGGAGGAAGGGGTCTGATTTGATGAACCAGACTGGGAACCAGGAGAAGACCAGCTGCCAGCGACGTGGTGGGAGATATCCAAACATCCACGCTTGAAAGTGATCCACCAAATGAATTCGGAATCTTTGGACAGCTTCAGGGAGGGTGGGGATGGATCCGGCGATGGTATCCAAGACAATCGTGTGGATAGTCCACATGGCGATTGCAACCACCAGAGCACGAAGGGAGGGTGGGAGGGGGAGGCCATTGATGAAGCAAACATATCTCTTGACAGACTGAAGGGATGTGTTTGAGCCTGGCCTAGCAGACGTTGGACTTCGCGCCATATTACTTTAGAGGTGGGGCACTTCTCCAGGTGGTGAAACAGCGTTCCATACTGGCCACACACGACACAGGATGAGTGTAAAGCATTAGAGCGCTCAGCTGTACGATACACCCGCCTCAGGCAGCGCCACACATGGGAACGGACTTGAGGCTGCAACAGAGGATGGTGTGCGTATTTCCAGATAGTCTTTTGGGTTTCAGTGGAATAAGGGATGTCCATCATGTCCAGGTAGTCCACCCTGGATAGGACTTGGGGTCGAATGGGGACCACGCCATCATGGATGGGTAGCCCCTGTACCTCTTGTGTGAACTGAGGAGAGGGGCGGCCTCTTTGGGTTGTATGTCCACTAAAACGAATTCTCCACTCTGCGCTTCGCATGGAGAATAGGATTCGTTTGTAGTGGGTTTTAGTCCCGTGAGGACCTGTGGCCGATGTGTGTGATGTGAGGTATTTCATCAGGGAGTGGGGGTTTGATGGATTGTTGAGGCCCAAGGCTCGGGAGAAGTTGGAGCGGGTTGCGCGGGACCAGTGTTGGGATGGGAGTGTAGGAGCAGTGACGGCCGCAATCCAGGTGCCTAGGATCTTGGCGGCATGGGCTTTGAAGTCAAGTAGGCCCATGCCACCATGATGATGAGGGCCAAACATGACCTCTAGCCGTACTGGTGGAGGGCGGCCTGACCAAAGCCAACCTTGTAGCAAAGCATACAGGGATTTGAAGAAGCTTGGGGAGAAGGGGATGGCGTGGGCTCCAAACCAGACTTTAGATAAGAGCATAGAGTTGGCAAGAACAACCGTGCCAGTGAAGGGTAGTAGGGTGGGCTCTGAGAGAGGCGATTCACTTCGTCACGTTGTCCAGTATATGGCCCTCCATTACTGCTGACGCGTATCCTCCTGCCTCCAACCACACGCCCAGATGGCGTACCAGTCCTATGGTAGGTCGCGGCACAAAGGGGAGCACCAGTGGAGCGGTGTGTTTTAAGTTAGTAAGGCGTGGACTTGGGTGAGCAGCTGGGCTGGGTTGGGAACTACTTGCTGGGGCCCAGCAGTTCTGAAACCGACCCAGGAGGATGATTTTGGTTTTGGAGGCGTTCAGTGCCGCGTTGCTTACCCGGGAATATTCCTGGATGAGGGCTTCAAGCGCGCGTGCATCTTTATTATTAGACACCCCCACCACGCAATCATCTGCAAATGCCATCATCTTGACTGGGGTTTGGCCTGGCACATGGACCCCAGTGTTTTGGGCATTCACATTTCGCAGTAGTGGGTCAAGGCTGAAGTTGTATAAGAGTGGGCTCAGGGGGTCCCCTTGTCGCAGGCCCCTTTGAGGATGGACTATATCCGTTAGGAAACCTGGGCCATGCACAGCCATTGTTGCAGATTCCGTGAGCAGCATCACCCAGTTAATGAAGCGGGGAGGTAGGCGGAATTGTTGGAGGCAGGCCCTAAGGTATTCCCAGTTTACTCTATCATAGGCCTTTTGTTGGTCCAAGAATACAAGTGCCCCAGAGGCTGTGGACTGACACACATTAGCCACAGAGCGCACGTTATCCCAAATCAACCTTCTGGGGATGAAACCGAATTGTTCTGGAGAGATGGTGGCAGATGTTACAGTCCCTAAACGGTTAGCCATAATTTTTGTTAAAATTTTGGTGTCTGTGTTTGTTAGAAAAATGGGGCGCCAGTTGGCTAAGTCTAGCCTATCCCCTTTCTTGAAGAGTGTGACTGTAAAAGCCTCATGTCCTCCTGGTAGGAGGCGCGTTTCCAACAGGCTTTGGTTGAGTGAGGCTAGCAGCAATGGGGATATGTATTTAAAATATTTTTTGTAGAACTCATATGGAATGCCATCTGGGCCTGGGCATTTTTGGTTTGGCGCACCGCGAATGGTAGTCCATAATTCGTTTGGAGTAATTAAATTCATTATTTCCGGGTATCAGAAAATGGTGCAGATATGAGCTCTGTCGAGAAATTCTGCCATTTTGGCCGGCTGAATTGGTTTGGCTCGGTATAACTCAGAGTAATATCTTTGCGTTTCAATTGCCACTTCAGCCAGTGTGTCCACGATAGAATTATCCGATCTTTGCACCTGTGTGCAGGCCACGCTCTGGCGTGGTGCAAAAATTTTTTGAAGAAGTATGCGGTGCACTTGTCGCCTTTAGTGATGCGTGTGGCCCTGTATTGGACACAAACCTGATGTTTGTGTTGCCTTTCAAGTGCATTGAGGTGGGCTACTGCCTCCGTCTAATTCTGGCCCCATGCAAGGCTATATCCTGAGGCTGGAATGTTGGACTCCAAGTGGGCCAATTCCGCCAGCGCATGCAATATAACCGCTGATGTGGCTCATGAGCTTCTGGATGAGAGATGGCGATAGTGGCGGATGGTGTCTTTTTTGAAAGTTGCCCATATGGAAATGGGGTCCGCGCAAAACGGTGCAACAAACGTTTTTGCCAAAGTTGCCTCTTCCACCCACATGGAAAATCCTGGTGACGCAAGATCTGGGGGGCAGGTTTTGCACCAATGTGGGGCCTTTGCAACTGTGACAGGTAAGTGGTATGTTATCAAGACCAGTCAGTGGTCAGAGAATTCCATTTTCGTTGTTTTGAAGTGGGAGATGTGGGGTTGGAATTTCGCCGGTGCTAGAATAAGGTCAATGCGGGTCATGGACCTTAATTGGCCATTGTGGATGTGGGGACGCGTCATGTTTAGAGCAGTGGGGCATTTCGCAGCAGCGCATCCATTAACCCAAGGGTGGCTTTTAGAACGCGTAGTTCTACATGACCCTGTGGGGTGTGGGGTGAGGGTGGCCACCAGTCTGTTGGTGAGGTTAGCCAACAGTTCATGTCACCAGATTAGGAAAGAATTGGGGGGGGGTAGCGGGAGGGATTTGACCGACGAGAAAAATTCCCAATGCTCTTGTGCACTGTTTGGGGCGTAAATGTTGACAATTGTGTGTGCAACATCGGCCCATGAGAAGGTGACAACGAGCACTCAGTCATTTAGGAATGTTTCTGAAGATGTAAATTTGAAAAAATTGTTTTTTCAAATTAGCACCCCACAGTGCTTCGACCAAAAGGATAGGGATGGTAGGAGCATTGTTTTCCATGCTTCCTCGGAACCTCGTGGACAGTGGGTTTCCTGGATGGCCAGGATATCCACGGGTAAATTGTTTTGTAAAAAACTCAGTTTCCTAGCCTGGGACGGGGAGGCCTTGAGTCCAGCAATATTCAGCGTCCCTAGAGTGAAGGTTTCCCCCATCGCACCTTAGGTGTGAGGGGGTGGGCCCCCTGGCCCACCAGCCTCTTCCAGGTCCCCACGGGCTTTCACAGCAGCGCGGGTATTAGCAGCAACACTATTGGGGTTTTTGTTAATTTTTGCGGAAAGAGTCACGTTGGCTTTGGCCTTCGCTTTTTGTTTTCCCGACGTCGGACGAATTTTTTGCAGTGCGGATAAGTTCGGTGCACCATCGAGTGGGGCAAAAAATTTTTTTGGTTGGGATAGGTCCAAAGTCAGTTTCAACTGGGGCTTGGGTGCAGCGATTGGGTGAGATCGAATCTCCCATCTGATCCTCAGATTGAGTGGCCTGTTCGGCTTGGGCCTCCCAATCTGATTGGGTGATGGATTCCTGAGTTGCTTCCGCCGCGAAGGTCTCCAGTCCTCCTGGCGTTGTGAGTGTGGGATGGTGGTGGTGACCTTGGCCACTTCCTTGGCCGCAGTCCTATGGGCCTGCTTGGCCTTCTTCCGCTCCTGCAGGAAAGATGGGCTTTACCAATAGGTAGCAGCCTTGTGCTCCCCATGGGAAAGCCTCTTTGGTGCTTGCGGTTGGTTCGTAGTGCGCCTCTCCGCTGGCCATGGCCGCCGAGGGGTGCTCTTGGAATGTAACGCCCTCTTTAATGGGGCACACGTGTGCCTTATGGCCAAACGCGTCACAGTGGGTGCAAATGGGGGGCGCGCTGTCCACGGTTACCCGGAATGGGTGGGTGGTGTGCCCTGCAATATCAATAAAGGTGGAGTGCGGGATCTGGGTTAGGTCCTTCGTGATCTCCTCAGTTGGGGTCAGAACTGCGATGGCTTTGCCAGTGCACAGGTGTGGCATCAGCGTGAAACGTTGCATTTCAAAAGATTGTATTTCGCCATATATGGTGAGACCATCTTTCAGGTGTTGTTCCAAAATGTCACGTTTTACCGTAGTAGGCAAAAAGTCAAACGTGAGGAAAATTTGGTTTGATTTTGTCCATCTGGTGCATTTAGTTTCGACGACCCATTGCCCTTTGGGGAGGTCAACCACTACGCGCACCGCTGCAGCCTTGTCTGCTGTTATTTTGCTTTCAAAACCTAGGTCCAGCCAACCGCGTGACATGGAGTGAGGTGCAACATACACCGCGGTCAGGAAAATTATGTGTACATCTTCACAAAATTTTTCCCATAGGGCCGTTTTTTGGATGTCCAGATACACACGGACTCCGAATTCCACCGACAAAAGTGGCTGGGAATGTGGCGTATTGATGTACTGGTTGCATTGTGCTTGCCATGCGAGTATCTCCGGGGAAATTGTGACCGCCAGTTTTTTTAGATTTTTTTTCTATTCCACTGGATTCTACGGGGCGTTTTTGAACGTTAGAGGCTGCGGGCCTTCCGCCTGCTCCTCTTGCCTTGCTTGCCCAACTGCTCCCAGACATAGGCGCAGACTAATCCCCTCTATGAGATTATCAAACTAGATTTAGTCTTGAATTGAATGGGTTGCAAAAGTGTTTGCAACGAGAAAGAAAAGTTTTTTTGCTACAGTATGTTATTATCAAAAATAAACCATTTGGGAATGAAGCCAAATTGCTTAGGGGAGATGAGAGCAGAGGCAACTACCCCTAGGCGGTTTGCCATGATTTTAGTAAAAAAGTTTGGTATCTGTTTTTTTAGTAAGTGATATGGGGCGCCAGTTGGCCAAGTTTAGCTTATCCCCTTTCTTATATAACGTTATTATGTAGGCCTCTTGGCCTCCAGGGAGGAGGCGCATCTCCATTAGGCACTGGTTCATTAAGGCAAGCAGCAGGGAGGAAAAATATTCGAAGTATTTGTTATAAAACTCATAAGGAATGCCATCTGGACCTGGGCATTTCCTGTATGGTGCACCACAAATGGGGGACCAGAGTTTGTCCTAAGAAATCAATTTATTAACTCCAAATAATGGGAAATGGTGCGGATATGCGCACTTTCAAGAAAATCATCAACTTTGGCCGATTGTACTGGATTGGAGAGATACAATTAGGAGTAATAATTTTGAACTTCGGTGCCACTTTTGCTGGAGTATCTGTGACTGAGTGGTATGGCCCCTCACCTGTGTGCAAGCCAAACTCTGTCGCATTGCAAAGAATTTCTTAAAAAGTAAGCAGAGAACGTGTTACCCGCCGCTATATTCTTTGCCTTATATTTAACACAAACTAGATGTTTGTGTTGCCTTACCAGTGCATAGAGGCGAGTGGACACTTCTGCCCACTTTTGAACCCAAGCCGGGCTGTAGCCTGCCAAAGGGACATTTGATTCCAGGTGGTCCACTTCTTCCAGCGTGCGCAAGATGACTGCTGAGGAAGCCTGAGAGCGACGTGATGATATGTGGCATGCCTGGTGGATGGTGTTCACTTTGAAGGTTGACCAGGAAGAATGTGGGTCTGCACATAATGGTGTAGTAAATTCCATAGATGAGGTTTCAGTGTCCACCCATGAGGAAAATCTGGGTGACGTGATCTTGGCTGGGTGGACTTTGAAACACTTCAGCCCATGTGCCACCAGATGTGACAAAAAGAAGGAAATTGATATCATCCTGTGGTCAAATAAATCGAGTTTCATCGTCATAAAGTGGGCAACTTGAGACTGAAATTTCAACGGTGCAAAGATAAGGTCAATGCGGGACATAGACCTCAGCAGGCCGTTGTGAACATGGGGGCGAGACATGTTTGAGAGCAGAGGTGCATGACGTGGAAGAGTATCAAATAACCCCAAAGTGGCCTTTGGAACGCGAAGCTCTACATTCCTCTGCAGGGGGTAGGCACAAAAGGCCAGCGGTCTGTGGCAGGGTGATCCAGCAGTTCATGTTGCCCACCATAAATGGGTCATGGGGAAGCAGGAGGGAATTAACAGCTGAGAAGAATTCCTGATGAGCTTGTGCACAGGTGGGGCATATATGTTAATGACAGCATGCACTTCGTCATCCCATGAAAAGGATACAAGGACATGGCCATCAAGGCATGAATTTAACAAAATAAATTTAAAATTAATGGGTCACGTATATAAGCACCCCACAGTGTGGCAACCAAAAGGAAAGGGAAGGGAGGAGCATGGTTGCCCATATGTCTTCTGCAACGTGTGGACAGTGGGTTTCCTGAATGACCAGGATGTCCATGGGTAAATCTTTTTAAAAACTTAGTTTCCTAGCCTGGGATGGCAAGGCCTTGAGTCCAGCGATGTTCAACATCTCTATAGTAAAGGCTCCTCCCATCATACCTTAGGTGCGAGGGGAAGGGCACCCATGCTCTTCAGCCTTCTTTTTTCAGCACGTCACTGTTTGGCAGCGTAGGTATTCTGTGCTACAGAGTATGGTTTAGTATGGGATGCTTTTGTGGTGGGTTTGTCATTGGCTTTTGCCTACTGCTTATTTCCCACATTGGGACAATTTTTGGCGTGGTGTGCATTTGTGGTGCACCATCGCACATTGGCAAATTTTTGGCAGGTAGATTGGTGGGCAAAACAGTTTCTATCAAGGCTTGGTAGCATTGGTCAGGTAAATTTGACTCACCCATTGGGTCCTCAGCTTAGGTGGCCCAATCTGATTGGTGGAAGGATTTGCGAGCCGCTTCTGCAGTGAATGACTTGATGTCCTCCTGGAGCTGGGCAGGCAAAATCACGGACATGGCTGTGGCCGCCACCCTGGCTGCTGCTCTGCGGGCCTGCTTGGCCTTCTTAAGCTCCTCCGGGGACACAGGCTTAACTTGAATGTAGCACCTAGGCGCGCCCCATGGGAAGGTGGCGTCAGTGTCTATTGCCAGTTCATAATGGGCATCTGCTCCGCTCATTGCATCTGGAATGATTTTCTTTTGAGTAATGCCCTCCTTGGTGGGGAAGGTATGGGCCTTGTGGTCAAAAGAGTAACAGAAGGTGCAGATAGGAGGCACACTATCCATGGTGACCCAGAATGGATGGGATTCTTGCCCATCAATTTCCACAAAAGTGGTGTTTGGGATTTGGGTCAAATCTTCCGCTATCCCTGCAGACAGGGTGAGAACAGCAATCACTTTGCCTGTGCACAGATCCGGCATGAGTGTAAAGCACTGCATCTCAAATGATTGGATTTCCACGTATTCAGTGAGCCCAGCCTTGAGGTGGTGCTCCAGCACAGTGCACTTAATCATTGTAGGTAAGAAGTCAAAAGTTACAAAATCTGATTAGATTTAGTCCAATGAGTGCGCTTCATGTCAACTACCCACTGACCATCCAGGAGGTCCACCACCACCCGCACTTTTGTGGCTTCATCCGCCTCATTTTTGTTTTTGAACCCATGATTCAGGCAACCACGAGGTATGGAGTGCGGTGTAATGTACATTGCGTTTGGGAAATGTGTGTGTACATCTCCACAAAACTTCTCCCAAAGCGCCATTTTTTGAATATCAAGGAAGACTTGCACCCCATGCTTCACTGATGACAGGGGCTTGGAGTGCGGAATATTGATAAACTGATTACAGCGCGCTTGCTAGGCCAAAATTTCCAAGGAAATGGTTGTCAAATTCTGTGGTTGACTCAAAAATAAACCCTTTGACAACCTATACAGATTGGGCCAATTTTCCCACCTAATGCTTGAACTAGTAATCAAATTAAAACCTATTACAATAACTTGGCTTGGGCCAATTATTGCTAAGTGGATTTAATTATATCACTAAAGCTTGGTCCAAATATCCCCGCACATTTAGGTTAACCTTCTTTGCAACTTCTCAGCTAGGTTGATCAACTCAACGTCAAATTTAATTAATTATTTTATTGCCAACTCAAGCTGAATAAATTCTCACAGTTGGGCCAATTATCTCTGCTCCAATCCTCAGCAACTAGTCCCAATTAATTTGGACCAATATTAAGTAATTCATATACAGAAATTAACTGGGACTGACCCAAAGTTAGTGTTTAAAAGTCCCATGGACAATCAAATGAATGAACAACATAATCAATTATCCGCCCTAGGGAAAATTTTGTATGTCAATCCGCGTAATTGGCATGATAGCACTTGCACATAGACTGTTAAAAGGGAGTACCTAGTGCTATTAGTGGAGAGGCCTGCCAACGCCCCAATTAGGGGTACGTCATCTACTTCAATTGAGGCAAGAATTTCACAGAAGGTGTATTTTGTCAGCATTATGACGAAACTCATATTAAGAAGATCCTAGGAAAATTTTGCATGCTTTTATCGCAATTTTTGTACTTCAAGTTCTCCCATTTTTGAGAGTAATTTACCACCAATAAACCTAAGAAAAGGTTTCAGTTGTATCAGTTCAAGGGCTTAACTGAGGTGGTGAAATATCTGTTGAAATTTTGTACTCTGGTGTGGCCAGGAGATGCCCTAGAGTTTATAAATACCAGCGCCTGGCCTAATGACTGATCATCAAATAATCTAGTCTTAAATAAAGTCTATTTTATAATATCTTTATTTAATTTGTATCTAAAGTCGCTTTTAGAGAGTGTTGGCAAGCTGGGATCTCAGGATCCCCAGCTTGCAACTTTGTCTGCCTCAGCTGAAGTTCCTGATTACATAGGGATAATTGAACCCAAAGTTGGCCAGAAAATTTGGAGCCATTTAAATATGCTTAGAGTGTTTTTAAATAATTCTAAAATCATAAGCTACTGGCAATATTGAGGATCCACCAGCCAAACTTCAGCCTGATTTATCATGCAGGATTTAACTAATCAAGTGAGCGATCCTCAGATTTTGACAATGGTAACCACCAGTTTTTTACTATTAATTTTATCTAGGCTGCTGGTGTCACTGGGGCGTTTACAAAACTTGAACGGTGTGGGGCCCACTCCTGTGCCCTTAACTTTTCTCGCCCAAATGCTACCCAACATTAGGTGCACACTAATCTCCTTGATGAGATTATCAAATGCACCTAGAGTTGAATCAAATATGTTGCAAAAGTGTTTGCAATGAGAGAGAAAAGTTTTCAGAGGTCCTTTTTTAGACTTAACCAAATCATTAGGACATAACCATCTTAATGGTTCAGTAGTCCATTGGGAACACTCTTTTCATTTATTTTTTCATCAATCCAGTGCTTTAAATAATTAGCATGGACTCAATTCACTATTCTTCCATCCAAGAGGTTCTTGATAGAATAGGAATCCATTGTCATCTTGGCAAGAATCTCAAATGGACCTGACTACAATCCATCTAGCTTATTTCTTCTCCTGAAACTATGCATGTCACAATCAACAACTCTTTCTCCTATTTATTAATTTAATAAGGCTAGTTGGTTCTTATCATCTGTCATTTTTGCCTTGATCCTTTTCTTTAAGGTTGTATAGAATTCTTGCAATTGTATCTTGATCAAGATATTTGACAATTGGATCAGGTACTGCTCAGCACTCATCGCCAATGTTGGTTCTACCACCAAATATAAATATGGTTGCAACGCGGCCTTCCTTCTGTATAGCAACTCAAGGCATTTTTCCCATCGCCATATGATGACTTATGTTGTATGCAAACATCACCAAACTTAGGTATGTTACCTATGTGGAAAAACTTCTACCAACCAGCTTCCTCAGTGTCATGACCAGCGTTCCATTGACTCGTTCTACCAGTCTGTTTGTCTTCATCTGATATGGTACAGACATTTCCTTGAATCCTAATTATTTAATTCAATTGTGGGATACATGTGACATGAAATTTGTTCCATTATTGTTCAACAAGACCTGCGGGCATCTATGTTGATATACTACTGATTTTGGATAAACCTTGCAGTGCTTGTAGCTTTACTTTCACCAGGGCTTTCATTTCAACCCATTTCATCAGATGTCAATCACAACTATGATGTATTTGACTCCACCAGTATTCAAGGTTAATGGTCTCATCACTTTGATGGATACCTTATGACAGGAAAATTCAGGGAGGACCAGCCAATATCTGGTCATGCTCTTGTGAGGCTTATGCAACTGGCACTCCACACAACATGCCAGATAATCTGCTGCCTTGTAATTGATGGACTCCCAGTAATAATACTGGTGAATGTGATTGGTCATCTTACATAGGTCTCCATGCCCAACAACCTTACTAGCAGCTTGAACAATAGCCACTTGTTCCAACAGCTTTGAAAATAACAATTGTTTCCCATCAATCATCTTGAAAACTTGTCCATCCATGGTATTGATGTTTTTCATTGCTTTTTGAAGTGCACCTTGGATTTCTCGGGGCTCATTCCCAATTTCGCCTTTGACCATTCTCTGAAATAGCTCATCCACTTGCTGGTATACTACTTGGATTATTGGTAAACTTGATAAGCCATCTGCATTCTGATGAAAAGCTACAGCTTGGTGGACTATCTCATAATCATAAACCTGTAGCTTTAATGCCCATCTCATCATAGGTCTAAAAATCATGGACCAAGAAACCAATAAAATCTTTTTATATTTTTTGTATTTTTCTTTTGTAATGGGACTTTTAACCTACCATTAGGTTCAAAGGTCTTCTTTACTCCCTCATCAAAATTGGTTCTGAGTTATACTTTGACCTATCAGCTTTCATTGTTCAAAACCTTATTCTCTTAAGATTTAACTATCTAATTTGGTTTGATGGTCCTCTTTTAGTACTTGACCAAAATATAAGGACATGACCATTTTAATGGTTCAGTGTCTTATGGGAACATTGCAATTATTTTCTTTAAGATCCAATACTTTCAGTTTTTTAGTATTGACCTTCTTCACTATATGACCAGCAGCGCTGTTTCTTCACTTATAGGCAACAATTGCCGACTTTAGCAATACTCATAATGTTTTTATTCAATAGACCTTCAAACCTGACTTGTCATTCATCCAATAGGTCCTAATTTCATTTCATATTTCAGCAACAGATACTTGAGACTTTGTATCTCACAAATTGTGAATTCCTCATTAAAGGCAGTTAAATAAATTGTTTTCTATTGTTTTTCTCTTAAAAAAGATTTTGGCATTCGTTGCCATCCAAAACAATTGAAGTAAATCCACTGAAGGATCTGGAAAGGATCCCCTAATCATGTAGTTTACATATTACCATTAACTCCATCCGATTTTATCTTAAATTGATGAGACTTATCTTTTAGCATTTTCTGCCTCATTAATTAAAGGTTTTTGGTTAAAAGATTCCCTCCACTTTCTTGGAAGAATGCTTCCTTTTTTGACCTCATTATCATCATGGGTATTGCAATCCGTTACTTTGAATTGATAGCTTTCAGTATCAACTAATTCAATGTCTCTCTAGTGTCTCATCTAGCATCTTTCTCCTTGGGACTATTTCAATCAGACCCAATCTCAACCCAAGTTTGTCCTGCTGTAAATCTTCATCTTAAGTAGATGTCTGGTGAAACAGGTTTTCTTGCAGAGCTAGACACTTTCATATTTAGGCTACAAGTCTCTTTCCTAAAATTTGAGTATCTTCTTCAGCGTCATTTGCTGCATAGGGCTCACATACACATTTGTGAGTCTTCAACTCCTCAATTTGCAAAATCATCCGCTCTATATCTACACTGAATACCCATAATCAAATGCAATCTGCTTCACGTTCCATTTCCAAAAATAATATTTCTCAAACTAAATCTCTTTCCTTTTTCTTTAATGATGTTACTTTTCCTAGTAACACATTGCTGAAACTAGAGATATCCTTGACTCCTTGCTCAATATTGGTAACTATCTCCTCTAAGGCAGCAAATTCTCAAAGATCCGCAGAAATCAAGGCGTTCTTGTTGACGGTTGCCAACTCCATCCAGAGTTTTCTTAACTAACCTTGTATGACATATTTTCCCAGTATCCTACTCTACTACACACCTATAGTGAGCACCAATTGTTAAAAATCTAGGGCCTTCACTGCTCGTTCTCAAATATTAACTTCTAATATGATAACTGCACAGGTTTGGTTTGTGCAATCCTTGCGTTGTATGATGATATATGATATATGATCTATAATAGTATGAAGTTTATTGTCCATAGTTGAATAGATCACTAGTTTCTGGTCCAACGCTTGACTGGTATTTCTCCTCAAAATAATCTAGATATTCTCAATAGGGATTTATTCCATTATCCGCCTAACTTGATCCACGCTAAGATTCAAGTTTATAACCTTTCCACTGGTGATGCAAAGTCAGCAGCAATTCCCATATCAGCTCAGCTTCACTTCTCAGGATCTTAGTCCTTACTTCTTATTCTGTTAAAAAGTATCCGATTAATTCACACAGCAATAATTTCCTTGAAGATGAATAGAATAATAATGTTTTTTTCTATTTGATGGGTTTTTCTGCTAATTCATGGTTTTTTATTAAGTGAATTCTTAGGGGAATTTATAGAGGAAATTTGGCTCCCAGCCCTCAGTTGATGCCTCAGCAATGTAATTGAAGCTGTTGCCATTGGATTGCCCTTTGTTATCTCAGCAGAAATGGTCTTCCCCATCCTAGTTAGGATTCTGGCATCAGACATCCTTAAGACCTAAAACAGAAAGAGTTAGAAAACGTGAGCCTAATGTTTGTCCACTTGATCTGAGCGAACCAACCTTATTTGGCAAGAGACCCTTTTTAGGTAATGGGACTGTTACCCATTATGGCAGGTTGCAAACCAAAAGATGGATTCACTAGTTTCAGGTGGCATCATTCACCTCACAGCTTGCTCTTTAAATTTACAATTGGCAGTGATGAAACCTGACCAATCCCAATTGGCACACCTGATAGTTAATAATTGACCAACTATCAGATGCCCCATTTTGTTGGCACCTCTGCCTGACAAGATCTTAAGTATTTACTTGAATTGATCCCTGACAGATCTGAACCAGGAAAATTACCTAAAATTCACCAAACACTGTTACCCAAAATTGGGGTCAAACAATATCCAATTCACTTGCTGTAGGGAATTATCCCCTAGCAAACATGGTAATCAAGTTAGCTGAAAAGGTTGGCAAAAATCCCAACAACTTTTGAATTTTAATTTGTTATCATGACCTCCAGGCCAATGATGGTAGAAAGGACTAGATCACCTGGTTAAAAGGTGTACAAGGGTTCATGATTATCATTAAACCAACTAGTTTTTCTCTAAATGGTGCAGACAAGATTTTGGAAGCCAGGTTCTAAGTCAGATAATCTCATTGGTAATACTTTGCATAGTGACTTCAGGGGCTTTGAGAAGAGGCTTGGTTGAAAATGACCTGAACGTTAAAAGGCAGCTGGGGATTTTTTCCATACAACGCTTTGAAGGGTGACATCTTAATTATTTGATGATAGCTTATTCTATAAGCCATAAGTTCACTAGGTGTAATGGAAGATAACGTCCCAGTTTTTGACTGCCATTTTGCCTTCAGATCAACGGATTTAGAATTGGTGCCAAAAGATTGCCTGATATGAGGTTCCCTCAAGGTAAAAGTTTCAACTCCATGTACTCATTAATTTAACCTTGGATTTGGGGAAATTCGGAAATGTGAAAAGATGACACAGGAAAGCGAGGCTTTTGACCCCAAAATTAACCTTGTTTTGTTTATTTTCAAAGTAACATGATGACAAATTCTATCCTGATGACATAGGGCACTGAAAATGACAAAAGAAAAAACCAGAGTAGTTGGCAGTTCAGTTCGCCACCAAATCTCAATTTTTGTTAAGTATACAAAACTAGGTTTGCTGCGGGATACCAGGTAAGACAAGGCAAGGGTGGCCTCAAGTCCACTAGAGAGACCCACGCGAGGGTGGGAAATGAGAAAGAATTCTGAATTGAGTTCAGAATTGCGCAGGCCCAACCTTTTAAGGTCGTTCTTCTGGGGAGCCCCTCCACACTTTTCTTTTGTGCCCTAAGGAGCATGAAGAATAGCTCAGGAGGGGCACAGACCAGCGCCGAGCCTGCATGAACCTCAAAACCCCAAAATAGCATTTTGACTTGATATTCATAAATTCAAATCTTGAGTCAAAATGTAACAATCAGTTCAACCTGACCGTTACATCACCCCCACTAAGAAGGAGCCCCCACAAGAGGCTGGCTCATAGATGGATGCAACCTCCACAAGGGCTTCCCCACTAAACATGGAGCCAGAACTGGACTGCAAAAACCAGTCCACCCGGTGAGGGGAAACATGCCCAACGTGGGGCTGGGTGGTTATCCCACACAGTGCAGGCTGACCGTGGGGTGAGGGGCCCTGCTGGGAAAGGTCCCTTGGTGCCAACCAGATCCCTGGTGAGGGGAAGCCCCACCAGGATTTCAGACTGACGGTTGCTTCATTTCCAGGGTTGGCCATCAGTCACTGGCTCCCCCAGTGCTGGTTACTTGACAACTGAGATTTGAAATGACCACTGAGGTCGGACTGAACTGGGGATCTGGTGGCGTGCTAAAAGCACACGCAGTTCAGAAAAATGTAATGGACGAAAACGTCCCAGTTTTTGACCTCCCTCTTACCTTCAGGTTGACAAATTCAAAATTGGCGCCAAAAGATTGCCCAATATGAGGTTCCCTCAAGGTAAGAGTTTTGACTATACATACTCACTAATTTAACCTCAGACTTGGGGAAATTCAGAAACGTGAAAAGATGACACAGGGAAGCAAGGGTTTTGACCCCAAAATTAACCTTGTTTTATTTATTTTCAAAAAACACGCTGACAAATTCTATCCTGATGACATAGGGAACCGTGAATGACACAAGAAAAAACTAGAGTATTCAGCAGATTAGTTTGCTGCCAAATCTCAAATTTATTAAGGATACAAAACTAGGTTCACCATGGGATACCAGGTAAGACAAGGCAAGTGCGGCCCCAAAGCCACTAGAGAGACCCACGTGAGGGTGGAAAACGAGAAAGAATTTTGAACTGAGTTCAGAATCGTGTGGCCTGACCTTTTAAGGTCCCTCTTCTGGGGAGCCAATCCACACTTTTCTTTGTGCCTAAGGAGCATGAAGAATAGCTCAGGAGGGACACAGCCCAGCGCTGAGCCCGCATGAACCTCAAAACCCCAAAATAGCGTTTAAACTTGATATTTAGAAATCTGAATCTCAAGTCAAAATGTAATGATCAGTTCAACCTGACCGTTATACTAGGCAAATATTGGGGCAATTAAGGGAGTCATTCATGGCCATCTCCAAAGAGTTGCAATTAAAATACCATTTTCCCACTCTACCATTCCATTAATTACAGCATGGTAGGAAGTGGAAAATACCAGAGTAGATCCCATCAGTTTGGCTAAATAATTCACCAATGAAAATCGGAAATTCTGCCCATTATTGGAGATTTGTGTTAGGGCACCCTTTCTGGGTGATAGATTAGTTATATAAAATGCATGGCGGTAGCTTTTGCCATAGTAGAGGGTAGAGTTATCACCTTATTTTACTTAGTTAAGTGATACACGGCTAAGTGGAGGAACCAATGACCATTAATGGCTTGAGGGAGGGGTCTCACAACAACATAAGAATAGTATGGAATGGTTCACAGGACGGAACCATGGGATGTTGAGGCCAGGGATTAGGTCCATCTTGACTTTTACATACTAGGCATGAATCAAATACATCTTGGATTAAGAGAAAATTTAGAACCAGTTACATGAGCCTTAAGCCACTGGTAGATTTTCCAAAATCCCCATGGCTGACTTAAAGATATCTCCCCAATATGATATAAGTTCTTGCCAATGAGAATATGCAGGGCAAAAAACTTTTCTTTCTCGTTGCAAACACTTTTGCAACCCATTCAATTCAAGGCTAAATCTAGTTTGATAATCTCATAGAGGGGATTAGTCAGCGCCCATGTCAGGGAGCAGTTGGGCAAGCAAGGCAAGAGGAGCAGGCGGAAGGCCCGCGGCCTCTAACGTTCAAAAACGCCCCAGAGAATCCGGTGGAATAGAAAAAAATCTAAAAAAACTGGCGATCACAATTTCCCCGGAGATACTCGCGTGGCAAGCATGATGCAACCAGTACATCAACACACCACATTCCCAGCCACTTTCGTCGGTGGAATTTGGAGTCTGTGTGTATCTAGACATCAAAAAACGGCCCTATGGGAAAAATTTTGTGAAGATTTACACAAAATTTTCCTGACCGCGGTGCACGTTGCACCTCACTCCATGTCGCGCAGTTGGCTGGACCTAGGTTTCAAAAACAAAATAGCAGCAGACGAGGCTGCAGCGGTGCGCATAGTGGTTGACCTCCCGAAGGGCAACGGGTCATCAAAACTAAACGCACCAGATGGACAAAATCAAACCAAATTTTCCTCATGTTTGACTTTTTGCCTACTACAGTAAAACGTGACATTTTGGAGCAACACCTGAAAGATGGTCTCGCCATATATGACGAAATACAATCTTTCGAAATGCAACGTTTCACGCTGATACCACACCTGTGCACCGGCAAAGCCATCGCAGTTCTGACCCCAACTGAGGAGATCGCGAAGGACCTAACCCAGATCCCGCACTCCACCTTTATTGACATCGCAGGGCACACCACCCACCCATTCCAGGTAACCGTGGACAGCGCGCCCCCATTTGCAACCACTGTGACGCATTCAGCCATAAGGCACACGCGTGCCCCATCAAAGAGGGCGTCACATTCCAAGAGCACCCCTCGGCAGCCATGGCCAGTGGAGAGGCGCACTACAAACCAACTGCAAGCACCAAGGAGGCTTTCCCGTGGGGAGCACAAGGCTGCTACCTATTGGTAAAGCCCATCTCCCCATAGGAGCGGAATAAGGCCAAGCAGGCCCATAGGACCGCAGCCAAGGAAGCGGCCAAGGTCACCACCACCATCCCACACTCACAACGCCAGGAGGACATGGAGACCTTCGCGGCGGAAGCAAATCAGGAATCCATCACCCAATCAGATTGGGAAGCCTATGCTGAATGGGCCACTCAATCTGAGGATCTGATGGGAGATTTGATCTCACCCAATCGCTGCACCCAAGCCCTGGTCGAAACTGACTTGGGACCTATCCCAACCAAAAAAAATTTTTTTGCCCCACTCGACGGTGCACCGAACTTATCTGCACCACAAAAAATTTGTCTGACGTCGGGAAAACAAAAAGTGAAGGCCAAAGCCAACGTGACTCTTTCCACAAAAATTAACAAAAACCCCAATAGCGTTGCTGCTAATACCCGTGCTGCTGTGAAAGCCCGTGGGGACCTGGAAGAGGCTGGTGGGCCAGGGGCCCACCCCCTCACACCTAAGGTGCGATGGGGGAAACCTTCACTCTAGGGACGCTGAATATCGCCGGACTCAAGGCCTCCCTGTCCTGGGCTAGGAAACTGAGTTTTTTACAAAACAATTTACCCGTGGATATCCTGGCCATCCAGGAAACCCACTGTCCACGAGGTTCCGAGGAAGCTTGGAAAACAATGCTCCTACCATCCCTATCCTTTTGGTCGAAGCACTGTGGGGTGCTAATTCAGAAAAACAAAATTCAAATTTATATCTTCAGAAACATTCCTAAATGACTGAGTGCTCATTGTCACCTTCTCATGGGCTGATGTTGCACACACAATCGTCAACATTTACGCCCCAAACAGTGCACAAGAGCGTCAGGAATTTTTCTCATCAGTCAAATCCCTCCCGCTACCCCCCCCAATTCTTTCCTAATTGGCGACATGAACTGTTGGCTAACCTCACCAATGGACCGGTGGCCGCCCTCACCCTGCGCACCACAGGGTCACGTAGAACTATGCGTTCTAAAAGCCACCCTTGGGTTGCTGGATGCGCTGCCATGACATGCCCCACTGCTTGAAAACATGACGCATCCCCACGTCCACAACGGCCAATTAAGGTCCATGACCCGCATTGACCTTATTCTAGTGCCAGCGAAATTCCAACCCCACATCTCCCACTTCAAAACATCGAAAATGGAATTCTCCGACCACCAACTGATCTCGATAACTTACCACTTACCCGTCACAGTTGCAAAGGCCCCACATTGGTGCAAAATCCGCCCCCCAGAGCTCGCGACGCCAGGATTTTCCACGTGGATGGAAGAGGCAACTTTGGCAAAATCATTTGTTGCACCGTTTTGTGCGGACCCCATTTCCACATGAGCAACTTTCAAAGAAGACACCATCCGCCACTATCACCATCTCTCATCCAGACGCTCATGAGCCACATCGGCAGTTATATCATGCACGCTGGTGGAATTGGCCCACTTGGAGTCCAATATTCCAGCCTCAGGATATAGCCCTGCATGGGGCCAGAAGTGGGCGGAGGCAGCAGCCCACCTCAACGCACTTGAAAGGCAACACAAACATCAGGTTTGTGTCCAATACAGGGCCACACTCATCACTAAAGATGACAAGTGCACCGCATGCTTCTTCAAAAAAAATTTTGCACCATGCCAGAGCGTGGCCTGCACACAGGTGCAAAGATCGGATAATTCTATTGTGGACACACTGACTGAAGTGGCAATCGAAACGCAAAGATATTACTCTGAGTTATACCGAGCTGAACCAATTCAGCCGCCCAAAATGGCGGAATTTCTTGACAGAGCTCATATCCGCACCATTTTCTGATACCCAGAAATAATAAATTTAATTACTCTGAACGAATTATGGACTACCATTCACAGTGCGCCAAACTGAAAATGCCCAGGCCCAGATGGTATTCCATATGAGTTCTACAAAAAATATTTTAAATATATATCCCCATTGCTGCTAGCCTCACTCAACCAAAGCCTGTTGGAAATGCGCTTCCTACCAGGAGGACATGAGGCCTTTATGGTCACAACCTTCAAGAAAGGGGATAGGCTAGACTTAGCCAACTGGCGCCCCATTTCTCTAACAAACACAGACACCAAAATCTTAACAAAAATTATGGCTAACTGTTTAGGGACTGTAGCAACTGCCACCATCTCTCCAGAACAATTCGTTTTCATCCCCAGAAGGTTGATTTGGGATAACGTGCACTCTGTGGCTAATGTGTGCCAGTCCACAGCCTCTGGGGCACTTGTATTCTTGGACCAACAAAAGGCCTATGATGGAGTCAACTGGGAATACCTTAGGGCCTGCCTCCAACAATTCCGCCTACCTCCCCGCTTCATTAACTGGGTGATGCTGCTCACGGAATCTGCAACAATGGCAGTGCGCGGCCCAGGTTTCCTAACGGAAATAGTCCATCCTCAAAGGGGCCTGCGACAAGGGGACCCCCTGAGCCCACTCTTATACAACTTCAGCCTTGACCCACTACTGCGAAATGTGAATGCCCAACTCACTGGGGTCCATGTGCCAGGCCAAACCCCAGTCAAGATGATGGCATTTGCAGATGATTGCGTGGTGGGGGTGTCTAATAACAAAGATCCATGCGCGCTTGAAGCCCTCATCCAGGAATATTCCCGGGTAAGCAACGCGGCACTGAACGCCTCCAAAACCGAAATCATCCTCCTTGGTCGGTTTCAGAACTGCTGGGCCCCAGCAAGTAGTTCCCAACCCGGCCCATCTGCTCGCCCACGTCCACGCCTTACTAACTCAAAATACACCGCTCCACTGGAGCTCCCCTTTGTGCCACGACCTACCATAGGACCGGTACGCCATCTGGGCGTGTGGTTGGAGGCAGGTGGATACGCGTCAGCAGTAATGGAGTGCCATATACTGGACAACGTGATGAAGCGAATCGCCTCTCTCAGAGCCCACCCTACTACCCTCACTGGCAGGGTTGTTCTTGCCAACTCTATGCTCATATCCAAAGTCTGGTTCGGAGCCCACGCCATCCCCTTCTCCCCAAGATTCTTCAAATCCCTGATGCTTTGCTACAAGGTTGGCTTTGGTCAGGCTGCCCTCCACCAGTACGGCTAGAGGTCATGTTTGGCACTCATCATCATGGTGGCATGGGCCTACTTGACTTCAAAGCCCATGCCGCCAAGATCCTGGGCACCTGGATTGCGGCTGTCACTGCTCCTACACTCCCATCCCAACACTGGTCCCGCGCGGCCCGCTCCAACTTCTCCTGAGCCTTGGGCCTCAACAATCCATCAAACCCCCACTCCCTGATGAAATACCTCGCATCACACACATCAGCCACAGGTCCTCACGGGACCAAAACCCACTACAAACGAATCCTACTCTCCATGCGAAGCGCAGAGTGGAGAATTCGTATTAGTGGACATACAACCGAAGAGGCCGCCCCTCTCCTCAGTTCACACAAGAGGTACAGGGGCTACCCATCCATGATGGCGTGATCCCCATTCGACCCCAAGTCCTATCCAGGGTGGACTACCTAGACATGATGGACATCCCTTATTCCACTGAGACCCAAAAGACTATCTGGAAATATGCACACCATCCTCTGTTGCAGCCTCAAGTCTGCTCCCATGTGTGGCGCTGCCTGAGGAGGGTGTATCGTACAGCTGAGCGCTCTAATGCTTTACACTCATCCTGTGTCGTGTGTGGCCAGTATGGAACGCTGTATCACCGCCTGGAGAAGTGCCCCACCTCTAAAGTAATATGGCGCGAAGTCCAACGTCTGCTAGGCCAGGCTCAAACACATCCCTTCAGTCTGTCAAGAGATATGTTTGCTTCATCAATGGCCTCCTCCCTCCCACCCTCCCTTCGTGCTCTGGTGGTTGCAATCGCCATGTGGACTATCCACACGATTGTCTTGGATGCCATCGCCGGATCCATCCCCACCCTCCCTGAAGCTGTCCAAAGATTCCGAATTCATTTGGTGGATCACTTTCAAGCGTGGATGTTTGGATATCTCCCACCACGTCGCCGGCAGCTGGTCTCCTCCTGGTTCCCAGTCTGGTTCATCAAATCAGACCCCTTCCTCCACACGTGCTCAATAGTGGCTACGCCCCCTACACACGTTCCCTCCCCCTTCCCCTAAGTGGCGTTCCCGCTGGCAACAAAAGATAGCATCGCTTCTCTGGGGTGCCTCACCTGGTACTAAGTTTTGTCTTGTCTGAGTCATATTCGGAAGTGTCCGTCCCATGGTCGTCCTTCCTCGCAATAAATTAAAAAATAGAATATGCAGGGCAACCATTTTCAAGATACAAGTTTGTACAGTATACCGTTTTTAACCTGAAGGTTTGCCAAATGTTATTAATTCTTTTTGAAGGGTCATAGATTTGTATTTCCATAAGTGTGATTGGGTTAAGAGGTCGTAGAGTTGATCCTCCTCAGAGTTGGTTAGAGTTAATATGGGGAGCCTGGATAAGCAATCCTTATTTTGGTGGCTGGGCCCTAGTTGATGAATGATGGAAAAATCGTAGTTTTGAATTTTTAACAACCTCAGGCTAACCTCACGTCAGGATCCTTCATTTGTTGTAACCATCACAAGGAAGCATGATTGGTAAATAAAATAAAATGATTCCCATATAATTATGGTCAAAAATGCTTAATAGGCAGTAGTACCACCAAGAATTCACATTCAGTAAAGCTATAGTTTCGTTTGGCTCTGGCTAAGGTCTTTCTATAGTAGGCGATTTGATGGTCCACTAAGCTTTCTTTGTGCTGAGATAATATAGCTCTGATAGCTATATTGCTATTATCAGTAAAAAGTAGAAAGTGTTTATCAAAGTTGAGATTTATAAGTACTTGTGAATGGAAGAGAGCTGTGCGTAATAGACCAAAGGCTTGATCTTGCTCTTCTTTCCATTGTGTTACAATTTGGCGGAATCCTGAGGATATGCTGAGAGATTGGCACAGGGTTTAGCCCACTGAGCAATAGAGCCCATGATATGATGATCGTGGTCCCTTGTAACAACAGAATAAATGTTAAAATAATAACTATGGGGCACTTGTTCCCATTATAATACTTTTTATTTAAATATAATAACTCCCTGGATCCTCTCTTCTTGATCCCTTTCTCTATTAACCAACTACTCCTCTTAATCGCCCATCACGCTCATATACAGAGGCTTTGGAAGATACCACACTCATTGCTTGGGCTATTTGGTTCCTTCTATTCTCCTCATGTCGACTAATTATTCTTTTAATTTCCTATCGCCTAAATTGTAGGCAATTTAATTCATATTTGTTGAATGTCGACATTTTCCTAATCACCTTATTCAAGGCGATTTCCCAATAACCCAATATCGCCTCAATTTGCAGCTTAAATTACCATTACCAGTTCAATTCCAATGAATTCCATACATTTCGCCATGATGACTTCAGGCTTATCGTCCAGTCATATCAGAATCGTGACATTACCCCCTCCTTGACTGGATGATAAGACTCCTATTGCTTGTATGGTCAGAGAGCTTCACGTGTAACCCGTTAATGATTTGACCCCCCACAGGTTCCTTTATGGTGTAGGCATCAACCCCAGTTTTCTCAATGATCTCAAATGGCCCACTCCATATGCTGGCAAGCTTGTTCCTTCTTCTGAACCCATGTTGGTTATGAAACAGGACCAATTCCCCTACCCCAAACTGTGGAAGACTGCAGCATCTACATTGGTCAGCCATGTGATCCCAAACCTTCTTGGCAAGACTATTAGAATATGCCTCGGTTTGGAGCTTGATCAGCGTGTTCATTAAGGAAAACAGATAGCGGTGGGGTTTGACTCCGCTGGTATCCTCAATGCAGGAGTAAAGCAAAGCTGCAAGGCTGGATGTCATCCATAGAGCAATTGAAATGGACTCTTACCTGTTGCTGAGTGGTAGCTAATATTGTACGCAAAGACAGTGGAGGATAAAATGGTGCTCCAATATGACAGCTGCTCATTTACAAGCTTGCGTAGAATATTTACCAAAGTCCAATTGACCTGTTCCAACATACCGTTAGATTCAGGGTGGTAGGGGTAGTTAAAACTCCGCGGATTGCCATGAGCTTGTTCAACTTGGCCAATATATGGGATGCGAAATTGGTTTCATTATCTGTTAGGATAAGTTGTAGGCAGCCATGGTGCTGTATGACGCACTCCAGGATGAATTTGGTGGTAGTGAGAGCCCCCAAATCCTTGATAGCCCTTGCTTCCACCCATCTTGTCAAATGGTCAATGGCTACTATTATATATTTGGAGCGGTTTGTGCCAGTTGGCAGCAGCCTCACCACATCTAATAAAACTGTATGCCATGCGAACTGAGGCTTAACAAGCTGGTAGTTGGTCTTATAGTGGTATGGTTTCTCCACTTGGCACTGATGGCAACAACCAACTGTCTCGAGCACATCATAGTGCATACTTTCCCAAAAGTAGCAGGGTCATAAGAACTCCAGCGTCTTTTTCAACCCTCCATGACCTACCGCTCTATGGGCATCCATTATTATTGCAGCCCAGGCAGAGGGTTTTGGGAAGCTCATTGTTGATTCCCCAATCCTCTTATATAATTCCCCATTGCACAAGAAGGTATCCTGCCTAAGCCCATCTAACACTTTGATCATGGGCAGCGGCTTATCTTGATATTTGCCCACAATCATCTTTTCGTACATTATGTCCGCCACATCTGCTGTAATGGCAACTGTGGGTAATCGGAAAAGACAGTCCACATTCTGATGCTTCGCCCCAGGTTGATGCATGATCTCAAAATCATACGCTTGGAGTTTCAAAGCCCATCGCGCAAGCCGCCCTTCAGGTTCCTGCAGATTCTGTAGCCAGCGCAAGGAGGTATGATCCATAAAACTTTGATTTCACCCCATGAAGGTAAACCCAGAATTACTTATATGCATAGATCACAGCTAAACACTCCCTCTAAGTCATGGTGTAATTCCATTCAAGCCCAGTTAAACTGAGGCTACAATATGCAATGGGGTGCTCCACACCGTCATCATTCTTTTGGGATAACACAGCCCCTACAGCAGAAAACAAAGCGTCCATTTGCACAATGAAATCTTTCTCAAAGTTGGGGTATTGCAAAACAGGTGCACTAACCAACGCGGATTGTAATACATCTAAAGCGGTTTGACATCAATCCGTCCAGTTGAAGACAGCATTTTTATTAAGTAGCTCAAAGAGTGTAGCCCCAATACAGCTGAAGTTGGGAATGAACGGCGGTAGTACCTGACCATCCCCAAGAACACCTGAATATCCCACTTATTGCTTGGCTGAGTCATCTTGTGGATGGCTTCCACCTTGGCTGGCTGAGGGCTAAGCCCCTTGGAGTCTACCACAAAGCCGAGATATTCCAATTGTTCCTTAAAAGAGTGGCACTTTTGGGGCTTAATCTTGATATTAGCATCAGCCAGGCGGCGAAACACTTGCTCCAAGTGTCCAAGATGCTCCGTGAACATTCGCGAGAAAACATTGATATTGTCAAGGTAGACAAGAACCCAAGACAGCTTTAGATCACCCAAAATAGTATCCATAGCCCTCTGGAACGTAGCAGGAACATTGCACAAACCCTGTGACATATGTGTAGGCTGGAACAATCCTTTTGAGGTAATTATAGCACGCTTTTCTTGTTCCACCTCTGGCAACTCAATCTTCCAGTACCCCAATATCAAGTCCAGAACTGAGAAATACTTGGCCCCCTCTAACCAATCTAACGCATTATTGATTCACAGAAGTGGGTATGTATCTTTTTTTGTAATTCTGTTAAGCTTCTGATAATCAATTACTACTCAATTAAGCCATCTTTCTTTTTGACAATTAATACTGGGTATGCCCAAGGACTTTTTGACGGCTCCAACATTCCCTGTTCCACCAATGTATCTATTTCTGCAGACACAACTTTTCCTCTGCCTTTTAGTGACAGATAGGATGTGACCTGATAGGGGGTGGTCTCCTGTGTCCACCCAATGCACAACCCCACGAGCGCAACCCAAGTCATGATCATCAGTTGCAAAGATACTGTGATACTTTTTGAACTGAGCCATAACCTTATCATTCTGATACTTTGATAGACCAGTGAGCGCCTCCCGAGGAACCACAGTCATTATGCTAAAGGTGTTTTTTAAAGGCAAGCCGAGATCTTTCCATAAACCAAAGTCATGTATATGGTGGACCTCATTGATTTGGATCAAATGCAGGTAAGTTACCACTTGGTGCCGCTGCACCTGCATCACTTCCTTCTGCAGATTTGCTACCAACACTTTTACTTCCCCCTGCCTGGGTAACAGTAACCCAGGTGCCACATGAGTTCAAGTCGTGATTGTTGATAGAGCCCCACAACCTCTCCATACAGACTGCTTAGTATCAATTTCAAGCTTTGTTCAATTATGACCTGATGCCCAGAAGGGATAGTAAAAGCGTTTGCAGCTCATAGCAGAAATTCTTTGTACTTGTAAATCTGTATTGGGAGCGTTCAAGTCTTCAACTTCATCCACCAAAATTTTTCTAGGTATCACACCATCGCTATAGGCGAGATTAATTTAACATTAGCGGATTGGGTCATCTGGCACTCCCTGGAAGTAAAATAGATGGGAATCCATTGTCCCAGGATGTCTAGGGTCTCTTCCATCATGTCAACGACAGCCCCATAGTGTTGCATAAATGCAGTACCAATCAGAAAATTATAGTTGCTATATGGTAATACTACTGCCAGTGTCATAATAACAACAGATCCAAACCGCAAAGGAAGTGCACTATATGCTCCCTCGGAGACCGTTGTTTTTGCTCCTGTGGTCCCATACACCATCCGGTGTTCTATGTCAGAATTCAAAGACAACTTTGCCACCAACTTAGTGGAGACAATGTTAACAGGAGCGCCCATGTCAATTATAGCTTATACTCAGGATTTGGCTACCACCACGTCACAGTAAGTGCACTCTGAGTAAGATGAAAGCCAGTTATTTACTACGTGTACATTCAATGGTTCACTTTTTCCCAAGAAACCTATAATACCTGCACCAACTTTAGGGTAGCTTGCTATAATAGCATCCACCGGTAAGGAGACCTCTACTTCTCTTAGACAATGGGTCCACAAATGGTTCCGGCTGGTCTGACAGGTACTGGTCAAACATTTGGCAAGCGTAAGGCTTTGGCTGCTCCAGAAACCCTGGGTCAGCCATATTATTGAATTGTGCTTGGGTCAGCAGATTTACTCCCCCAACTGGCTGTTGGTAGAGGAATGTATCATCATACTGGGAGGCGTCTACTTCCTTCAATACAATAGATTCAAGGGGACGTATGACTTCAAGATAGCGGAAGTAGAGAGTTCTGTCTCTCTCCACTCCAACTTTTTCCCTGATAACCTTGATCCTGTTGTACGCGAGGGATCTGTCAATCAGGGCACCATTGTTCCATGTTCTTGGTGCAACTGCAATTAAAGCAACTTACTCCATAGGGCCTGCGTCTATGCTTAATATAAGTTGAACCACTTAGAAAGTTGTTTCAAAGATGATCAGCATAACCAGACCCACATTGGTAGACTGCCTAATGTCGAGCAGCATAGTTAATTCTGAAGTGGTAGTTGGGCAGTAGTTGCTCAACAGTTAGGGGACAGTTGGCGAGCTGCGTAGAGTAGCCTAGCATAATCTGCATTGACTGGTTGCTTTCCTTCCCCTGGTTAGGGTAGGCCCTAGTGACAGTGGGAATCCACTCGATGTTGGGTGGAGGGAAGTTGGCAGATATACAGTGCAGAAACTGAAAAAATTTAAGCAATGGCACATCTTCATCCAATAGTGAAGTCATAACGTTGTAAAGCTCAGGATATGGCTTTACTGAAGAGGCCATTGCAATGCATATATCAGCTTCAGCTAGAATCCCAGCCTCAATCAACACATGTGCTTCCACCGTAAACCACTCAGCAAAAGTGGTGAGGCTCTCATTTCATTGAAACCCAATGGTCAGAAACTCAGCTTTCCACTGAGAAGTCTTTGCTTTTCCACTTAACAACCGTATCACCATCTCCATGACCTCTTGGTAAGTAATGGACTGTCTGAAAGGTAACAAACAACTTGATCAGCACTTCTGACATCCAAGGTAGAGATTAACAGTTTTGCTTGCGCCGGTCTGAGGCACCTTCAGTTGCGAACTAAAATTGGCAAAGGAATTCATGAATATTGCCATCGCGATATTAGGCAGCAGCTGAGCACAGCAGACTTACTGGAGCAGCTTATCTTGTTTTTTGAGCAATGTGTCCAATGCGAGTTTCAACTCCTCATATGCAACTGTCCTATGGTGTCATGCAGATTTCTTTTCAAAGCAACCTAGGAGAGACATAGCAGGTGACTTAAATTTTATCATTTTATTACTGATCAATGGGCCCCTGTAGTGAGCACCACTGTTACAATTTGGCGGAATCCTGAGGATACGCCAAGAGATTGGCACAGGGTTTAGCCCACTGAGCAATAGAACCCATGATATGACGATTGTGGTCCCTTGTAACAACAGAATAAATGTTAAAATAATAACTATGGGGCACTTGCTCCCATCATAATACTTTTTATCTAAATATAATAACTCCCTGGATCCTCTCTTCTTTCTCCCTTTTCTCCATTAACCTCTTACTCCTCTTAATCGCCCATCACGCTCATATACAGCGGCTTTGGAAGATACCACACTCATTGCTTGGGCTATTTGGGTCCATCAATTCTCCTCATGTCAAATAGTTATTCTTTTATTTTTCTATCGCTAAAATTGTAGGTGATTTAATTCATATTCATTGAATGTTGACATTGCCCGATCACCTTATTCAAAGCGATTTCCCAATAACCCAATATCGCCTCAATTTGCAGCTTAAATTACCATTACCAGTTTGATTCCAATGGATTCCATACATTTTGCCATGATGACTTCAGGCTTATCGTCCATAATATCAGAATCATGACACATTAGAGGGGGATACCCTTCTTCAATACTCATACTTGAGCTTGGAAGTGATGGCAAAATGGGGAATAAACTGGAGAAAATATTCCATCATCTCCAAAAAACCTGTACGTCTTGTAGGAATTTAGGGGGAGACATCTTAGAAATGCCATAACCTGATCATTTGAAAATATTTTGGATTTACCTAACTTATGCCCTAAAAATCCACTTAGCTCCAAAAGAAAAACATTTTGACAGCTTTAATTTTAACGAGGCTTAGAATAACTGCTGAAACATTTGCCTGAGATGATCTATGTGCTTGGAAAATTGCAAGAAATGGTAATTTTGTAAGAAAACTAGCTCACATGAACATTTTAAGTCACTTAAAAGTCCTTCCATTGAGCGTTGGAAGATAGCAGGGGCGTTTCATAACACAAGCGGCATTTTAGTAGGCTCAAATAGTCCTTCACTGGAAATGAGGCTAAATCTTTCATGATCCTCCAGCAACAAATCAATTTGCCAATACACGCTTTCAAGATCCATATCCAAAAATAGTGGGAACCTGATATCAAGTATAAGGTATCATCTATATGTGACAGTTGATAGCTATCTTTTTGTGATAGAAAAGATTCAGCAAAAATCCATGACAACACGGTGGTCACCATCCTTCTTCCAAATTAGTAGGAGTGGTGAAGCTTATGGGCTTATTAGAAGGCAATAGTAACTCTGCCTCCAACAGCTGCTGTAACTCTAAGGCCACTTGAGTTTCCTCAACTTTAGCTTTTCTGCATTGCCAAGATTTAATTGGAGGGTGATCCTTTGTCTCAATTTGGGGAATTATCTCCAACATTTTTTCATAGTCACCTACTCCTAAGGAAAAGATATTGCAATACTCCTCAAGGAGATCATCCGCATTCTAACGTTTGTTAGGGGTGAGATTGTCCTCAATTCTACCGTTGACCAGAGCTAAGGTGGGTAGGGGATCAAATCCTAAATTTTTTAAAATGCCAAAACAACTCCCATCAAGCTTTTCTTTCCCATTACTATCACTTTTAGCAACATGATTCTATGCAATTTCTCTGAGATTGACAATCAACCAGGAATATGAGCAAATTTGTCTGCAACAACACCAGTTGGGTGAAAGTGGCCACCACAAAAGGCCCAAAGCCCTCCTAACCCGCCGGGGAAAAACGCCCTGGCGGAATGTTGACACACCCTCCCACTAAAAAGGGTGAGTACAGCGCCGCACCTGGAGTTTTGCAATTTCTGCAAAAAATAAGCGCATATACCAAAATAGAACACTCCCAACCCCTGTCCTCCCTTGAGCATGGCCTTAGAATTATGGTCAGCGATACTTCCCTTGAATTGTGGGAAAAAATGGGGGAGGCCTTCTCCACGACTTTCCCAAACACCGTCTCAGTACATTACAAAAATTTACATAGAGGATGGGTGGACGTCAGGTTCATGTCCATGGAAGAAGCGGTGGAAGCAGCGAAAATCATATTCTCCATAAAAACTAACAATGAAGACCACACCATCCGCACAGTGTGCACACGATGGAATGAGGCAAATGACCTATTCATTGTATTTGACCAACTCCCGAGCACCATGCACTGTGATATCCTCACAAGCGAGCTCCATGGGGGCCTCAAAGGTTACAGCATAATCAAACAGTTCGAATTTGAGAAATTCCCCCTCTTGCCCCACCTGTGTACAGGGAAGGCAATAGCCATTATAGAACCTGATCAGGACGTGGTAGAGGATATCACCCTCATTCCCTGTACAGCACCATTAACCTCCATGATGGCAGCATATCTCGCCCCTTCTGCATCACACCAGAACACACCCCACCTATCTGCGAATTCTGCTCAGCTATAGGCCACAAAGACCACGTGTGCCCCGTCAAAGTGTGGGATTGAAGCACCAGAATTTTTGAGGACAATATGGATGAAACAAGCCCAACTTTCGGCAAAATTAAGGACTCCATTTTCACCTTCTATTGGGGCAAAAGAGCTGACGTCACTTTGGTCAAGCCCATTTCACGCAAGGACCACCATTGAGCACAGACCGCACGCAAGCAGGCCGCGAGTTCTGCTGAGACCCAAACCCACACCAAAATTTCCCCAGAACAGATTCAGGTGGATGCCATGGCAGCACAGCGGAATAACAAACCAGATCCCCCACATATAACCCAATGCAACCAGAATAATAAATTTTTTGGACACAACCAATCAAACACCTCCAACCAAGTGGGAGCAGATCCACATTGTACCACTGGGGATCCTCCTAGACAATCACATGTGATAGACAATGATATGGAAGACCACTTCAGCTAATCACAATGTGACAACACTTATGCACAAAACCCAATCACCCCAACTCCTAGTTTCTGCCCATCAAACCCACAGGAAAGTGGCGAAAAAATTTACGCTGATGGGGCACAAGCCAATCCACGACAGATCCAAACTCCACGGAGTAATCCGAGCCAGAAGAAACTGAACAAAACCAGTACTTAGACTGCCGACCAACACACTGGAACCAATCTGGCTAATCGGCCCCATACTCACAGTATGACCTGTGATAAGGAACTGGGTAACCTCAGTGGGTTGCCCCAGCGTTCCTGATGTGCAGACTACCGCAATCAACATAGGGATGCTCAACATTGCAGGAGCCAAGGCCCCCACATCCCGGGCCAAAAAAATGGCTTTCCTGCACAATATCCCTGTGGACATCTTGGCCATCCAAGAGCCCCACTGTCCGCCAGGGGAGGAGGAGTCATGGTTAACCATGCTCCTTCCAGCCAAATCCTTTTGGACATACCACTGTGGGGTGGTAATTTGAACAAATTGTGACCCTCCAGTAAATATCCAAAGCACATCCTCCCACCTGGAGGGTTAGCTGCTTCTAACAGACCTTGAGTGGAGTGGAGAAAATTTCGCTGTGGCATGTATGTATGCCCCAAATAATCCAAACGACCGCCAAAATTTTTTCTCTGATATCCTCTCAATCCCTTTCCCCAAGGCAACGTTTTTTGCGGGAGATTTCAACTGCTGGCTTAGCACCATAACTGACCGCTGGCCCAAGTCTAAGGCTATACCCCACGGCCATATGGAACTACGCATACTAAAGGCAATGCTGGGCTTATGCGACACCATTCCCAAACAAGCCCACACCCTGGCCAACATGACGAGGCCCCCACCACAACAATAACCAGCTGGTCTCAATGACCCAGATTGACCTGATGCTCGCCCCTATAGACTTCCAGCACCGAGTATCAGATTTTACAACAACTTTTATATTTTCTCAGACCACCGGATGGTCTTGATAGTGTTATTATCCTCAGAAAAATACAAAAAGCCACCAACTTGGCACAGAGTTCACCCAAGCACCATCCATCTTCCGGAGCTTAAACTTTGGATTAAGATGGTGCTAACAACACAGCAAGAAAGATGACCATCCAATGGGAACCCTATCACCAAGTGGGAAATATTCAAGGCTCGCGAAACCAAGAAAGCCTGCCACCTGAGCTCCAGAAAAACAGCCACAATGTCTGCGACAATCAACAAGGCTATCAGACAGCTTCAACACTTAGAAAACAACACACCTCATGAGGGATACACCCTCCAATGGGGCCGCCTGTGGTTCCAGCTATCCACACAGGTAAACTCCCTCTTTAGAAAAACCAGCATTACACTGAAGTATGCTACAAATTAAAATACATTTTATTTGGAGAAACTCACACGGCCCAATTTTTCTGCCATTTTAAACCAATTTCAACTTTGGTGACTTGCACACAGGTCCACCGAGCAGATGACACACTGGCATCCACACCATTAGAAATATTGGGTGAATTACACCGATTTTACACTGACCTGTACATGGCGGATTTTGCATCACATAGAGAAATTAAAAAATTCTTATCATCCGCTAATATTGACACTATAGCTGGTCAACCAGACCTTGTAGCACCCATCACTAAAGAGGAACTATGGGAGGTAATAAGATCAACCCCGCGCAACAAGTGTCCTGGGCCTGATGGCCTACCATATGAATTTTTCAAAAAAAATTTTAATATATCGCACCAATACTACTGGCAACTATGAATAAGTGCCTGGAAGACACATCCCTACTACCTGGCGGCCAAGACGCATATGTGGTCACACTCTTCAAAAAAGGAGACTAGTAAGACCTAAACAACTGCATCCAATTGCTCTCACCAATACTGACACCAAAATAATAACTAAAATCTTAGCTAAACGTCTGGGTTGCATTGCTCAGACAGCCCTCTCTCCCCATCAGTTTGGCTTCATCCCAAATCGCTCAATTTGGGATAACATCCACACATTTGCCAACATCTGACAAGCTAACCCCACAGGCGCCCTTGCTTTCCTGGACCAAAAGAAAGCATACAACCAAGTGCACTGGGGTTACCTAGAACAATGTCTAAAGGCTTTCAACCTACCACTCCGCTTTATAAACTGGGCGCTCCTCCTAACGCGCTCAGTCAGGTTTGCAATCAGAGTCCCAGGTTTCCTTACAGACACCATCACCCCCCAAAGGGGCCTTAAACAAGGTGACCCGCTTAGCCCCCTACTATACAATTTTACCCTCGACCCTCTCCTCCGTATTGCAAACTCAAAGCTCACTGGAATCAGGTTGGAGGGACAACTACCAACCAAAATGCTTGCCTTTGCTGACGACTGCGTTGTTGGAGTCTCAGGCAATAGGGATGCCATGGCGATTGAGCGTATTATTCACCAGTATGAGTCAATGAGTAACGCCATGCTGAACAAACAGAAAACAGAGGTAATTGTTATGGGCAAGTTCAGTTCAAATTGGGCCCCACCCTCCCACCACCACACAAACTAACCAACCACACATCCAACCACACAACAACAATTCAACCCAGTAAAACCACTGTGTTTACCCTTTGCACACCACCCCACCACCAACCCAGTCTGTCATCTGGGCATATGGATCGAAGCCGGTGGATATGCACTTGACACCATTGAAACCAACATTCTGGACAACATCACAAAAAGAATGACATTTATGCGGAGTAGTAAAGCTAGTTTAACCGGAAGAGTTGTGTTAGCCAAATCCCTGATATTATCAAAGTTATGGTTTGCTGCCCACGCGGTTATCTTCTCCGCCAACTTTACCAACGCAGTCTACAAGCTCCTGCAGAACTGGCTATGGTATGGTTATCGCGCACCTGTCAGGCTGGAGACCATGTATGGCCCACGGAAGAAAGGCGGGATGGGGCTGCTCAACTTCACGGAAAGAGCAACGCAAATCCTAGGCTCATGGATAGCCTCCACAATGTCACCCAACCCACCATCCCCCCACTGGGCTAAGGCAGCCAAACCAACTTCGAAAGGGCACTACATCTGAGGTCCCCCTCCAACCCTGCAACTCTGATGAAAACTTTGCAACACATCCAACCGCCACTGGACTGCACAACACCAACCGGTATTTCAAACGCATCCTGTACAACCTAAGACAAGGGGATTGGAGCTTCTCCTATGCACAGCAATCCGAAGACTTCCACCCTCAAACTAGTTATGTGCAACTCCACAGGGGACAAACGGTGTCTAACGCCTGCCCCACTACCACCCTTTCCTCTTTCCCAGATTGACTACTTAGACCACCAAGACGTCCCATATGACTTGCGCACCCAAAAGCAGGTGTGGGACCTCGTCACCTGCCCCCTCTAATCCCCACAAGTGTGCTCCACAGTGTGGCGATACATGCGCCATACGTTTAGAACAGCTGACCATACTTTCTCAATGTTCAAGACATGCACCATCTGCGGCGGACCCAACACACTAGCACACCGCCTGGAAGAGTGCCCATCATCCGCGCATATCTGGGCCAACGTGATGCACTTGCTTCAAAAATCACCTACAGCCAAATTCCAACTATCCCTCGATATCCTGGCACTCAACATGGCCTCGCCTATCCCCCAGACACTAAGGCTCTAATTGTGAGCATTGCAATATGGTCCATTCACACAATTACCCTTGACGCTTTCAACGGGATCCTCCACAATTTCAACCAAGCCATCGTCAGGTTCCACAGCCATTTGGCCGACCACTTCCAAGCCTGGCTGTTTGGCTCACTCCAACACAAATGGAAGAAATTGATGGGCAACTCTATTCCAATCTGTTTCCTTCGTTATGACATTGAAAACCTCACAGTCTTCATAGGCGGTACACCCTACTAGCCCCTGAGCTGCCAAGCCACTTAAGGTCCAGTCATCCACCACCCGTGGCTCCTAGCCACACCCAAGTGTGCAGAGTCGTATCTTTTGAGTTCCTTTGTTTTGCGCTCTCTTCCCTTTATGTTTTCCGTTTTCCTCTTCCCTACATATCAGATGTGTCTGTCACCTGGTCAGCCATCCTCAAATAAATAAATAAAACAACTCCCATCAGCAATATTATCAATGGGACTTTATTTTATGTAAGTGATCGGGTAATGCCAAGGGAAATGGAGGGTTTGATTTGTTAAGTTCCCTAATAAGAAAGAGATAGATTTCTTGCAGGAAAGATATAAAATACTCAGCAGGCCAACACTTCTATGATAATGATTCAGATGTACACTTAGCTCCAAAACTTGATTAGAATGGGTGAGAATTTTGATCTCCCTTCCACAATAACTTGTGAGCCAGAGGGTGTTGTGATAGGGTGGGGCATACAGAGGGATCCTATTTTCAGTGTCCACAGCCTCAGGGGGTAACTTAGTTTTTCCTCCTAAGACTTGATTTCTGACTTTACAAATGGAGGACGGATATTTGAGAAGGCATGTGTTTTTTTGAGCTCCTTTACTTTTTTTGGGAGTTCAAAAATTAATGGAATCTGATACATTATAATGGAGATATTGTTTGTGGTTGATGATGCAGTCAAATTCCCGCATCAAATGGATCCCAATAAGCAACTCAATTAATATTTTTTTAGATAGCAGGGGTAGTAATTAATAGTTTCCTAAATTCTAGAGGTAAGGCAGAATATGACCCAATTAACTCAGTCATCCAATTACCTGCCATATCATATTTTTCTTCAAGAATCAAGTGGAGCAATTTCATCTTTTTGTAATTCAGGAGGATATAAGTTTAACTGGTTAGCCAGTGTCACTTATCGCCAAGACTTTAACCTTATGTATAACTACATCAATTCAAATCACTAAAGAGCCAAAGTGAGAATTAAGTCAAAAACTTTCATCGAGGTTTGCAGAAAAACAAGCGGAAAAATTTTGCCACTGCCAAGCTCAGGGCTGTTCAATGCAGCTAAGGTTTTATCTGCCAGTGCTTGGCTTTCCATAGAGGAATTGACTTTCAAAATATGCTTTGGTAGCTGCCCAATATAAAGACAAGAAAGCTAAAGATCTTTATTTCCTTGGATAGAAAGGGGTACATTGACTTCTGCAGGAGCCATTAACACAAAGCATTCTGAGCGCTTGGTATATAATTAATGTGAGTACAAGGGTCCTGAGGCAATTGATTGTCATCAGCATAGATAAACTCCTGCCCTATACCGGCTGATCTTTTGCCAACCTACGTTAGTGGATGTGACAGAAGTCTAGAATATAGTTGGATCTTTTTCAAAAAGTGAAAATTAATTTGGAGGTAGCCAACTTGGGGGTGTAACCACTAGCATTTGGGCTGAAGTTTATTATTAAATGAGGGAGCCCAAAGGGGTTTGAGTAGGTCAGTGGGAAATTCCAAAACAGCTCCTTGATATGGAGGAGAAAAGTCAAGTTAGACTTATCCACTTTAATATAGAGTAGGATATTGTGCATAATTTTAAAGGCAAAAAACGAGGCTTTAACACATCAACTAAAGTAAGACTTTTAAGAAACAAAAGTTTATGCCTCAAGGTAAAAATGGTGAGCAAACACAGTGATGGTTTATCCCCAATTTTAAGGCTTATGCGCATTAAAAATTTGCTTTAGGTTGGATAAAGAAAGGTCGCTCCCAAATACCCAAAGGCAAGGCAGTCTTGGCATTACCCTAGGTCTGGCAATGCATTAGATGAGGTACCATAATGTCCTGAGCTACCCAATTAAGACAGTTAGTTAGGTGTTTGAGCCGCTGGGTGTTGGTTAATTCTATAGTACTTTCAAAACAAATAAGGAAAGAGAAGATGCTCTCTTCGACTGAAATGTACTTCTCTTTGAACAATGATTTGAATATGCCACGGGGGAGTTAATAGCCAAATGTTGTGAACTGAAACCAAGACATGTTTTATTTAAAGAGGAACTACTAATTCTGAAATTCGTGAGGGTGGAAGTCATTTATTTGACTTTATAAGGAGTTATATCTTCAATTATTGGATCTAACCAATCATGGGCGACACAATGGGCCGATTTTGTGGCAACAAGGGGAGTCAACTGCTGATTTTCATTTTTAAGCTCAGTAGCTTATCTCAAAGTTTTAGTTGGTGTTGCTCAAGGGCGAAAATTCTTTGCTCCATCCCACATATTCAGTGGTTTAATTTTGCCAAGAGGTATAGGCGTTCTTGATCCATAGAGGGATCTGACTTCAAATTGCTAATGCTCATTGTATAGTAGTTACGCTGTGAAATCAGGGTATATATGACAGGGAGCATTAGTTTTTTTATTGGGATAAAGTAGTTTAGCCCACTTGTCCTTTTATTTTTAAGGCCAGGAAACCCAAAGTTCCTGGTGTTGGATTATAAATTTTTTCTTTCTTGGTCAAAAGATCTTCACTCAGGATAAAGTTCTTAGAGAGGTAAATCATAAATGTTTTATTTGTCCCTAAATATATAGAGGTAGGCCAAATAAATTAAGTGTCAAAAAGAGAGTCCAGTTTATTTACTTTGAACATGATTATATGTGAGACAGGGAGTTTATCTGAGTAAATCTCCAAGTGTTCTGAGCTAAGATCTAAACTTATTAACCAATCGGGGATTCTGCATCAGGTGGTCATTTCTGTCAAATGGGATAAAGTGCCGCATAGATTGGGTAAAATCTTGATATTAGGGGGTTTTGAGTAAGTACTATCTAATCGCCCAAATCAGGGTTTATCCTCAATATTGACAAACCTTGAATATCGTTGGGATTATCACTGATAATGGTTTTGTTTATTTTTTGCATTAGAATTCAATTCCCTTCAACTGAATCATGCAAATATCCGATTGGTCAGGAATCCCGACACCCCAAATGTGAAATTACTTTTACCAAATAGAAGTTGACACCAAATTAGTCACTCATACTACTTACACAGACTTTGAGCAGCCTTTTAGTATCCAATATGGTGCTTCAATGAACCATTACAGATTTGCTCACTCAGAAGGATGAATAAGGAGATGAGCACCTGATAGCTTTCTGTAGTCACGTCTTTATCAAGAAGTAAAGGGATTATACAATAACAAAGCAAATGTTTAGTTGTTACCTATACTGTAAGCAATTATATGTTTAATTTCATAGCACTAACTCCCAATCGGTTACTGATCACTCCTTTTTGAGGTGGCTGTTTTACTTTAAAAGCCTGAAGGTCAACAGAAAAGGTGGGAGTTGAAGATCCAGGCTTACAACTATAAAGTAATACTTTATTTTTGGGTACTCTCATCAAAATGCCGTTGGACTTTCCTATCTACCCATTGTTTCTGTGATGTTCGCTTAGGATGAAGTGCTATTTTAAAAATGAAAACATTTAAGTACAATGATGAAAAAACCTTCTCAGGAGTATCTTAGATCAATAAATGAAGAGCACCAAAGTCTGAAATAGGCTACTCCAAAAATCAATAGTGATGGCAGATGGTAATTATACACCACGCTTCCTGATAACCATTGATCATTATGCAAGTCCATCACATTATTGGACATGGAGAACTAGTCAAGACTTTAAAGCAGATCCAAGAGAATTATTATTGAGTGTTGATGAAGTTCGAAACCCAGGACCTCTTGATAAAGTGCCATGAGTGTCAATCATCGATTTATTTGAGGTACGCTGTCCAGGGGACGGACAGTACCAATCATAACACTCAAAACGGCAAAACAAACTACTAACCAGGTGGGAAGCAGAAACTTCTTAACCCACCATGGCAGAGGGTGAGGAGGGGTCGGGGGGTTGGTTTTCAGAAAGACCCACCTCAATCAAGGGGTGTTGGTTACAGTACCAGATCAGAGCAGAGAGCCAGGGCGTTGGGGCATCCGCATAGTGGGGGTTGAGGTCAGCGTAGTAGGAGTTTTCCTCTTCCACATCAAAACAATGATGGGAAAGTGTTTCAACAAAAGCTGCGAGGAGAACTTCAGCTTCTTTGCGGGCTTCAGGAAGTTGGGTGAAAAGGGAGATAATGTGGCAGGTGATTTTGGCTGAGGGGTTGAATGAAGCGATTGTTGCGACATTCATAACAGCAATTTCAGCATCATCAAATAGTTTTGAGATGTCACTGCAGGGAGATTCAGGGAAGTCAGGGGGAAGAAGAGGGTGGGCAGGCCATGCTGGAGCTGAGCCACTGACTGAGCCACTGCAGTGCATAGTTTTGGGCAATGAGGAGAGGCCACCGCAGCTAAGGCGAGCTGGTGGTCACTTTGGAAGGGGGCTGTATTGGGCAGAGGAGCAAAATGGCGAGAGGTAGGGGTTTCATTGAAGTTAGGAAGGAAACATTCTGCACGACCATAATCACCTTGGCAGAGAGGTTGACCTGTATGCTTACTAATGAGGATATTACCTGATTCGTCAGTTTTAGCCAATAGATCCCATGGATTTTGGTTCACTGGAATAGTGGCGTTCAAAGTTGTATGGGTAGGATTGGGCGAATGGGCAGCTGCTTGGGTGCGAATGTTGGTCCAATCATCGCTCTGATTGGCTGGCGTAGATTTAGGTGGGAGAGTGAGGATGGAGGTTTTGGGTGGGGCTGATTTCCATGCGGGCCCACTGAACGAGATTGGAGGGTGGGAGGGGCAGCAAAGCGCCCCAAACTGAACCTCCAGAGGGGGCTCAGAAGCTGCATCAGCGGATTTGGCCTTAGGGCATGCTCTTTTGCATGGTCGAGGCCAAAGCAGAGGGAACAAATCTGCCTACCATTATTGACCCGAGCCCAAAAGAAATGATCAGGCGCTACAGCCACACTAGCGCGGGGTGGGATTTGTTGGGCTATGGTAGGGTGGTGTGGTATGATGGTGGCTGTTGCACGAGGAGCAGCAAGGCGTTCTGCACCAGATGGAATGGCAAAGATGAGGTTGGGCTGAGTGCCATAAGCCATGAGCCCCGCGACCAACTGGTCATACAAAATCTGGGGTTGAAGGTGGGATGGGAGATTTGCAAAGGATACCACTAGCGTGGTGTCTGAAGGGAGGCGAGTATGGGTTGTGGGAATGGGGTTTTTTTATAAATTAGAGGAGTTTGTGCTGCCACTTCAGCATCCTCCTCAGATTTGAACCCAACGTCAAAGTAGCCCTTAAAAGGGCGGAAGTCTATAAATCCAGCTGGCGCAAAGGCTGTAGTGGCTAGGTCAATAATTGCCTTATCAGCATATGGGAACAAACGCCCATAGTCCACTCTGAGGCAATAGCGAATAGCAGAGCAAGGGAGGGCGAGAGGATGGGGGCGAGAAGGGTGGACGCGCGCCAGGTGGAGCGCTAAGTCTCGTGGGGGGACAAAACGGTTGGAAGCAGTGGGCGGGCTGTTTGAACCCGTCCAAACGCGCTTGCCTGCAGGGCGGAAAACGCTAGGTGGGGGTGCACTGCTGCCCCACACTGGGGTGGCAGGCGGCAGAGCCAAGGACATCAAAGAATAGGTTTGGGCAGATGGCTGTGGATAAATAAACTTGTATTTAAAATCGCTCAAAAGTGACTTTGAGCGGTTAAAGAGAGTTTTAATCATGAGTGTCAATCATAACAACCTTTTAAGTACTCCCTCAATCAGTTGATTGAGCTAATTTGTCATGGCAAACCATCTTGAATGATGTTATTGGTCCCCTTCCAGTCAGCAATTTTAAACGTTAGGCATTATTGTGCTCATTGACCACACAATAAAGTGTATCAAAGATAAGTCCTTGTGAAATATTAGAACTATCACCACCACCAAGTTTGTTATAGAGAATATAATTCAAATGCATGGGTTTCAGCAAGTTATCCTGATGGAAAACACTACCAACTTTACCAAAAAATGATTGTGAATTAAACCGGTCTATGGGGATTAGGAGGGTTTTATCTTCTCCATACCATCCAGAGACCAATGGAACCATATCGAGGTTAATGGAACCCTAGAGCCGATCCTTTATAAGTTTGCTGCCTCTTCTCCTTAATGGACTCTCTATATTAATTCCACTATTTTTACCTACAATAATAGATATCATAGTGCTACTGGATTTTCCCCTTTACAATTACTGTATGGTTGACAGACCGATTTACTGCTCATATTATACTCCATTGTCGAGGATAAATATGTAGTCTGGCCTGAAGAGTATATTGATCAACCATCCTGGCTCTAATTAAGATTCAGACCAAAACCTTTGGGTCCAACCTTGACCAGAAAAATAATCAAAGAGCACCGGATAATATCCAATGACTATCCTTTGCATGAGTTTGACATAGGTGATCAGGTGGGTTATTGTGACTCCTATGGTTTTGGATGAACCCAAAAGATGTCAAGACTCTGGATAGCTGTCAGAGATTAACTAGATCGTTCCTCCTGTTATGCCAAAGACTATGATTCAATTAATCTCAATAATAATAGTCAAGCAATCTTAGAGGAATCTGCCGGACTTGAAAATCTCAGAAAGCATCTCATTGCAACTGGTGGATTTCAAAAACTGGTGACTACAAGATGAGGATAATTGAGAGGGGGTTATATTTTTAGTACTAGATGGTCCCAAGAGATGGGGTTATATTATTAAGTTATTAATAGTTGCTGGTGGATCAAATGCTGAAGATTATTAGTTGAAAATGCAGAAATATTTTTACAATTCCTCAGAGAGTTACACAAAGCAAATTTTTTGTGATACCGCCTGCTTGGTTGAGTTATAGGTCCGTGACTTCAGAAAAGTGAGATAAAAGTAGTGACTACAAGTAAAAAGGGGATAATCTCTGGTGCGGTACTGCAGTTGACTCTGCAGTAAGAAAATTGATATCTGGTGTAGACCCATTGGTTTTGGCAGTGAGAAGCTACTTTATAATAATGGTTGTGTTTCCAGAAGCGCTAGCTTCTACTTTACATTTTTATTTATCTTTTTTCAAGGACCAGTGATCCTCATATCGCCCTTCCATTGTATAAGTGGGTTGAACCTCTGTGCAACAAACTGAATTATAGTATCTAATCTGCTGAAAAAGCAACAGTGGTGCTCATTACAGGTGGATCGCTGATTCTACTTTAAAAGCAGCATGAATACCTGTGACCATGGCGAATTTAAACTACCTTTGCCAAGACCTCATGGGGTTTCACAATAAATATAATGGCGAACCCGTGGAAACTTCTGACGAGGAACCAGCCTTATTTACTATGAGTAAGCCATCTGACTTTGGTTATTCTCTGATTAAATTTGCAGTTGTCCGCCTGTCTGGCTCTCTAGTTGGTACATCTTGAACGATCCATGTATGTCAACTCTTATCAGCTTCATATTATCATGGTGTGGCTCCTCCAGAGATTTTGCCTTTATGATAGAACACCGTTGAGAATTTTATGGCATGTACTTTAATCATTAAGATCTGGCTCAGCAATACAACTTGTATATGCCCTATTTGGATGTGACCACCACTAGCCTGATGCGCCATCTCAACTTGCATGAGGAGGCAGAGTAAGTTGTTTCTTACATACAGCCATCTATTTGTCAGTCTTTGTAATTCATGGCTCTGCATCATATTGAGTATGGGGACTTGATGCGGTTATTTGAGGCACAAAAAATTGACAACCATCTTGGGCTGGAATGCCTCAAGAAGACATTCATGGAGATGAGGGTGGTACTTGTCCAAGTGTACAACTATGTTGCTGACGCTCATGGGAGGATGGATCAGCTAGTGCCCTGGTTAAACCAGGAACTATCATGGGTCATGGGAGAGTTGTTGACCAAGAGAGACTCACGCTTGACTGAATTAGGGATGTGACTACATAGGTGAGTTTACAAAATGGTATATGCAAGAAATTACAAAATAAGTGTTGGTCATCAACTCTGCTGTGGGCTGCATCAGGACTGCGTTGCTCTGTTGGAGTGGAGAGTCACTGACTAAGCTGATTCCATTGAGATTAATCTCAGCCAGCTGAGAGGTGAATAGAGTAAGCACCACGCCGCTGAAATCCTTGTAGCTTTGTTCCTCAGTTCCACTGAATATGAGATATTGTTAGAACGGTTAGTTCACCAAGAGGGCTTCAACAGTGCAAATCAAGGATGGACTTGACCCTTCCATTCATTAAATCTGTGGAATATGCAAATCTCAAAGTCAGTCTTAGGATCTTCAATGGTCAAGTGATGTGTTATTTCAAGAATGAGCTGCTTTAGTAAGCCAATTTGATGATAACTTCAATTAAGCTTGTGACAACAGATACCAGAGTTAAAGGCTGAAAGTAACTCTTGACAATGTGGTGAGAATCTTGAGCGGGATTCTGGCTAATAGGAAAGAATTCTGTTGAGACTTACAAAAAGAGGTTGCGGATCTTAAACAAGACGCCAAGGTAGGGCGCTGCCAGTGCATTTCCTTTAAAGCAGAATAGATCATGGAGGAACTTTTTTGCTGCTTAAGAAATTGAAGGAAGATAGGTTGCAGATAGCCAAACCCAGGGAAAAATACTACGGGTCTGCTAGCAAGCTTCACCCAGTTGTCTATGTACTTCTAAGTGAGGAGGCCACCACTTATCAGGACCACAGTAAAACCAAGTTCTGTCTCACAACTTACTTATACTACCCATATGGGGGTACTTTTTTCAGGCTGGAGACCAATAATTTACCTCCCAGAAACTGCAGCCCAGAATGAGAAGAAATTTTGCTCATCAAAAAGATGCCCATTTATTTTGGGGAGGCAATATGCGTAGGAATATCGTGAGGTTTGAGTTTGCCATCAAAGGAGTTTCAGACTGCTTAAGGCAAAGATGCTATTGTCAACCTTAGATGTTGAGAGCTCTGATCAGGTCACTTGTTACCTGGAGGACAGCTCCAAGACAATTTATAAAATTAAAGATACAGTGCTACACTTGTTTGTGGGATAGAAAAAATAGTGCAATGAAAAGCAGATTTCTTAATGACTGGGTTCAAATGGAATAAAAACCTAACAGAATTCGCTGACTACTTCACCTTGGAAGCGCATGTGTTGGTAGGGACATAAACATTTTCAGTGGCGGATGTCAGTATTTCTATGACTGCAACTGTGTAGCCACACTGGGAGCTCTTCAACATGATAGATCCAGGTCTATAAGGGGATATACCCTTACTTTAGATTTTCAACTATCTGCAGCAATTAGCAACAATGTTTAAATCACCAAACGCGGACTAAAAGCCATCAGTGGCTGTATCTGGAGCTTCATAAGTTGGTTAGAAGTTACTAACTTATAATTTTCTGGCTAATCCCTGGCCAATCTATAGTCTGCCAACCAACCTAGACCGATCTGTGATCATTCAGCCCATCCATAGCTTTTTTAACGCTCCACCACGACCTCAGCCAGCTTATAACACTAGGCCCAGTATTAATGACGTTCAGAAATGTGAGCCTTGTGGGGTAATAAGTTTCTATTGTGGACAGCAAGGGCACTACTACGCGGCAAGCTGCCCTGCTAAGCGGAACATTCATGCAGTTCCTCAAAATTTATTCAGGCAGGGAAAAGAACAAGCGAAGTAGAGTCAGGACCCTTTACTTCTGCTGCATGAAGTTTCTTTATCCCGCCTAAACATAATATGATGCTCTATGTCAGTTCTCACATACCCTGTGACATATTTCTCTACTGACAAACCACTGATGACATAAACGTTTTAACTCACTCCCATGCAAGAAAACCATTGTGGAAGAGATCAGTTTAGAGATTTAAAAACATTACACCCAAAAATTTTGGTGATTTTTCAGCAGATACCTCCAACCCTCTTCAGATATGGCCTCATTGGATGTAGTGAACATCGCCATCCCTGTGGAGTGGATTGTGAAGGAGTACCCTCAAGTAGGGGCCAGTATTATGCACTTTCTTGATAAGAAGAGTTCCTTGGTAGTTCATGTATAAAAAATGTGGTTCTTATTATTCTGAGTGCACTTATTGTGGATTTTTGTGGAAAAACAAAAAAATATATGTGATCATTAACACTGGAACCTTGGTCAGCTTAGTGTCTAAAAAGTCGGTAGCTAAGCTGCCATTGAATCCCAATTGGAGCTCTGGGTGTTATACAGGACCATAGGAGCGGAAAGTACCATTTCAGAGGGAGCGTACAGTGCACTGCCTCTTTGGGTTTGGTCAATCGCTTGCTCTAGACATCAATTGTATTGCCAAACCATAATTATGACATGTTAATTAGCGCCACTTTCATGCGCCATTTTGGTGTTGTGGTCGACATGGTGGAGGAAACCTTTGAGATCCTGGATCAGCGGATCCTTATCTACTTCACGCCAAAGAATACCACAGGAATCCACCCAAGATGGGCAAATCAACCTTGAATACTGTGACGGCGTAGTTCCCATCTGCTATTGGAGGTTAAAGCGGCAGACTAGAGTTCTTCATAATCAAATATATGTGTACCAAGGGATTCAACTATGATAAGCGAGCGCTTTAATGATATTATTTAGATACTAGGCTATTGTAGGAACAGAGATTGAAGTAGAGATACCAGGAGGATTATATGAGGAGGTCCTTGGCTCTTATTAATAATCACGTCTTGAACCTCAAGTGGCTCTATGCATACTAGTATCTGGTCCCATGAAATCAAAGTGCTTCTGGTAAAACTGCAGAAGGAGCCTCTTATGGTCCAGAGGCATCATGTGGTAGCTTCTCTACACCTGACCCCGTCAATGAAGTCCTTCATCTTCACAAATTTATCTCATTGGAAGAACTTAGCCTCCCCACTATCGAATCAGACATTGTAATGGCAGCGGTCTGCGTGAATCTTTGATGGGGCTACTAGAGAAGCAACAAGATCAGCAATGGCGATATTTGAGAAATATAATGAGATCTTTGCATCCCACGACCATGATTTTGGGTTCTTGCAGCGCTGTCCATTGAGCGGACATTGAGACACCAAATCATTTGGTCTTGGCCAATCCATTGCTTGAGTGCTGCAGAAGAGGTAGTTTTTGAAAAATAAGAAAGCTGGTGGAGCCAAGTATACTCAAGCCATTGGCAGGTCCTTAGGCTTCGCCTGTATTAATTGTAAAAAAGATGACACTAACTGGGTAGTGATTGATTATAACAAACTTAAAAGCATCACTAAAAAAGATTTGTATCCTCCGCCCAGAATTGATGATGGATTAGAAAATCTGGGCGGTGCTCACTATTTTTCAGCCATGGACCTGATCTTGGGTATGGTCAGATTTAGTTGCCTATGGTGACATGAGACAAGTATGCTATGATTACCTCCAAAGGATTATTCCAGCCCACTCTATGCTACAGGGCCTATGTAATGCCCAGCTACATTTCAAAGGACCATGGACACATTCTGGGTGATCTCAAGTTTTCATGCATCCTTGTCTACATTGACAACATTAAAGTTTTCTAACGGACGTTTTCAGATAATCTAGTACCTGAAAGAAGTATTCCGCCATCTTGCAGATGATAACTTTTAATCAAGCCTCAAATTGCCACTTCTAAAAAGAGCATCTAGAGTATCTTGGGTTTGTGGTAAGATTAAAATGACTTAGGCCGCACCCAGCTAAGGTAGAAGCCACTAGGGAGGTGGCCTAATCACTTATCAAACAGTATAAAAGTATGTTTTTTGACATTGTTGTGTACTACCGCCGGTTTATTACCAATTTTCAGCTAAACAAGGCCCATCTCTTTGAGCTACTGAAGAAAGCTACCACTTTAAATTGGAAAGTATAATGCCATAGTGCTTTTGATGCTTTTTAAATGGCACTTATCAGCTCTCCAATGCTGCATATCTGGTGAAGTTTTGTCCTAATTCAGATGATCTGGTTCTTCTTCTGGGATTAAAGTTGTAGAAACAAATGCCTATTGTAAGAGGACAATAGCCCATAAAGTGATAGTTATTAAGATATAAGTTCTTTAGATTTAAAACTTATAAGCTATATTCTCCTGTCGTTTATTTTTATAATAGCTCTCTGCCCTTATCTTTCTGATCACAAGTAATTATTTGACTAAATTCGACTGAAAAGTAATAAATACAAAAAGCTTGTATTTTCACTATTAAAAATTTATTGGACTAAAAGATTGTTCTTTATTTGTTTAATGTTAGATTGATTAGTAAGGTTCAATGTTACCCATATCTACACCCATGACACCCTGAATTGTACCTCCATTTAACTAGCAGTTCGTGGTTCGTGTTTTTAAAAGTCTACAATACATTAGCCGTCCTGCTGTAACCTAGCTCAGCCCCATGGCCAGTGTCTCATTGACACGAAGATTAAAAAACATTTCTCTGACGCGTCTGACATTAGCTAGACTATTGCTCCTCTTGAGAAATGGTATCACATACCAAGGCAGTTCAATTCACTAATTAGTAATTAATCTGATCATAGCTAGATTGATATTAAAAACTAATTTCGACATAGAACAACAAAGCCCCCAGCCTGGGTCATAGAGTTGAATAAAAATTGGACCTGCTAGGTTGAAATACAAAGTTTCGTTTGAACTTGGAAAGTTTTTGGTCCTTAATTGTTGATATGTTTGACATAAGATATAATAGATTAGACGTAAGCTAACATTAATGTTTTTTATCAAATCTACCTGATGATTCAGGTCCAATCAACCATTCAACAGTATCCAAACCTCAAATAAGAGCTTATTGTTCAGAATGACGCTTACATTACCACTGTGGGAGCGGTCCTGTCACAACAGGATGACAATGGGGTGGAGCATCCTGTTTTTTATTTCACAGAAGGATGAACTGTTATGAGCAGAATTATTCCCATGATTGAATTTAAGTGCCTAGCGTTAATTTACACATCAAACAGTTTCAGGTATATCTTCATGTATTAGAGTTCAAGGTTGTGACTGATCACACTTTGTTATGCTGGTTACAAACCCTTCAGGAGCCAGAGGGCGCCTCACAGGGTGGGAGCTCAAGCTTCAATAATATACTTTTTAGATAATCCACCGGCCAGGTTCAAAGCACTAGAGCTCTGACTGAGTATCACACTTATTGACAGTCGCTATCATGGCTGTTCTTGCTGAATAATGTATGAGAACATGATCAGTGGCAAATATGCCAATGTGTCACTTCAAGATATTTGGGCACTTGATGGGGTGAGGACTGATACATTCTTGAGGGACGAGAGCTATTCAAGAAGTTGGTGCGGTCACAGTAAGATTTACAAAGCCCTCTGCTTGATTGGGTAATATCTTGGACTCACACAAGGCAGTAGGGCAGAAAGGACTATTAAGAATTGAAATTCCTGAGGGCGTTATATTACTGGATAAGTATGCACTTTGACGTACTTAAACAATCAGTTTTGTCATCAATGCCAAATGAATAAGCCAATCCACAGAAAACTAATTATTGTCTGGTTAAACCCTGTTTCACTTGGCATAAAGTAACCATTGACATTGTAAAGCTCTTGTCAATGGGCATGGATCGCTCCAAGTATATTTTGGTAGTTATAAATCACCTGACAAGGTGGACAGAAGTACGAGCAATCAGCTTTTTTGGAGGCTGTAACTGCTGCCAAGTTTATAATGGAGTGTGTCATATGTCACGGGTGCCCTCTTTTCATACTAACAGACAATGGAACCAACTTTAATTTGCATGTCCTTCCTTTGCCAAACAATTTGATGGAAATCCTCAGGGTGCTAACTACTTCATACCTTCTAGGATCTAATGGGGCTGTTGAACGGGTCAATGGAACTTTAGTAAATATTCTTAGAAATCTTGTGAGGGATTGACCATCTGACTGGGGCACCCTCCCTTTCACTGCAGTTTTTGCGTATAACTTCAGCTATCACTCAGTGATGGGAGAGTCCTTTACAACTGCTCTATGGTAGACAACCAGTTTTTCCTCCACTACTCTACTCTTATGTAGAGTTTACTAGTGGAATGGACCCCCAATGCTATCTGATAAATCTGATTTCCACACTTATTAAACTTCATACTGAAGCATACTCAACCAGTTTGCCAGAAGATTTAGGAAATATGATTCTGCTTAATGGCAGCTTAGCGATTGGCATAGTTTGCAATAGGAGAACATGTCTTGTTACATAACCAGCGTGGAATTGGTTGTGGAATAAGATATCTGGCTTTTGGAACGGACTCTCCAAGATAATAGAACAAATGGACATTAATGCCTACACAATTAAGGTACAGGAAAGTAGATAGATTATCAACTGAGTGTACACTAAGTTCCTTAGGACATAGAAACAATAAGAGAGCCACCTGAAAGGACACATGCACCACTGGAGGAATGCAAAAGGTTCTGCTCCCAGAATTAGATGAGGTCCCTCCTGATTGGTTAGTAGAGGATGAGACATAGTTGACATATTAGAATAAACCATCCGGTTAAGAGGGGGGAATTCCAGAAAATTAGCCATATGGCTCTCCCACTATGCTAAAGAATAGGATCCAATTAGTTTTATAATGATAGTTGAGCAATCTTAGAAAAAACAGCGGCCTGGTTGCCTTGGAAAGCAGTTTAATTGCAATCAGTGTAATTCAATTACTGTTGACTAGAAGCCAAGGATAATCAAGAAGAGTTTATATTATTAAGTTCTTAATGGTTGCTGGAAGATTTGATATCAAAGATTTGCTATGAGTATTGTGGCAATATGTGTACAATTTTTTCTGAGCGTTCACCAAGAGAATTAGTGAATGAGATTACCTGCTTCATTGATTTTTAGGTCAGTGACAGCAATGATAGAGATAATAGTCGCGATTGAGAGTGAAAAAGGAACGTTTTTAGTGGGGAAACTGCAGTGGACTCTGCAGTAAGAAAGTTGATATCTGGTATAGATCCCTTGATTTTGGCAGTGCAACGCTGCTTTTATAGTAAATATTGTAAGAAGCGCTTTGCTTATATTGTAAATATATTTTAATATCTTTTCTTTAAGAAACGGCGCTCCTCATTTTACCCTTCCATTGTATCAGTGGGTTTAACCTCTGTGCAATAAACCGTTAGATTGTATCTAATCCTCTCAAAAATCATCAAAGAGCATGTGAAATTTTGGAGCGCTTGTCCTTCAATGGCTATAATATCAAGAACTTGCTCAATGGAAAAATTGTTAATAGAGCTCACACAAAGTTCCCCAGGACTTACCACAGCAGTCCAATTCCCTGCCAGCCTCCCTTAGAAATTAATTTGAGTCAATGCGGAAGTGGTTTCAATGATCTCAACTCAACTTTAAATAATTATCTATCAAACGCTTATGGTCAGAACAAAGAAGGACGCTATCAGACTTTGTCTAAGATGCCTTAATAATTACCACTAGTATTCAAGTTATATACTCATTTTAAAATCGTCATGTGACGATTTCTATTTGTTAAGTTGACCTTTACCTATAATTGGGAACAATGGTACCCATTAAGCTCATTATGCGCATTGTGCGCATTGTACTCCTCAATAATTGTGAATTCTATCCTGGAGACATAAATGTCTATGGCTTGAGAATCCCTTATAGGTATACTTTCCTTAAATTTCAATAAAGTATCCTATTTGCACATAGGTATCTCAGTTAATTGAAGGTTGCTCTCACTATAGAGATATAATTTGAGAAGTTGAATGGACATTAAGTAAAATATAGCAATCTGTACAATATTCTGTGTAAATTACTTCAACGTCAACTGAGTTGTTACAATTGTGTATTTCAACTAAGTTCTCAGTTGAAATTATCCTTGTGCCTTGAGTGCATATCCTACGCTCTACAGCTTGATTACCAAACTACTTCCACATAAATTTTCCAAATCAACTTTTTTTACCTTAGAAAAACTCCTGGTCTAGCCTCTTGTTTAAGGGAAATAGTGCAGCTGTTGCTCTGGCTTTTTAACTTTTCTACAAAATCAAAGTTGTCTTATCTTGCCATCTAGTACTAAAAAAAGTTGTCTTATCTTCTGCACATGAAAATTACAGATTCAGTAACCATAATGTGTTCTATTTGGGGAAGGTTGGGATTAGATGGAACAAACAAGGAGGAACCAAAGCTACCTATCTCTCATCCAGGGCATTCTTTGTATCATAATATGATTGAGAGAAAGAGCCCATAAGTTATCATCCTTCTTTATTTTATTAAATTTAAAGATTATTATAATTTGATCACTGGAGCCTGGGACCTTACACTACCCTTTTTTTTAAATTAAGGTCCACGCCCCCCTCAAAGGCCTTTTCTAGTATAAAGTTAATGTTCAGCGTTAGGTGGTTAGAGGTGGCAAATGATGCAGTCTTGTATGGGTGTTCCAATGGAGCATTAAAAGTTATTCCATAATCTTTTTAAAATTAATTCATGACAGTTGACACAATCCTTGAAAGGGCCACCTGTTCTCATAAACAGGATATCCTTTCATAACGCCAGGTAGTGCACTCCACTTTTAAACCATCATGCATATAAAACTTCTCCATATCATATTTGGGTGCTTTTCTGCCAGAATGGTCTCAACCTTCACTGGTCTCATTACTTTAAATGAGGAAAGTTAAGAAACATGGAAGGATATATAGATCTTCCAGTGTGGAGGCATTTCCAGCTGAAAAACTTTGTTAATTATAATTTTAGTGAAAGGGAATGGGCCTGCTTGCTTGAAAGCCAATTTATGGCATGGCACTTTGTGGTTCTTTTTCTTTGTGCTCAACATTACTAAATTGTTTGCCTGGTTTAGCGAGGAGTTTTGCAGCGCTTTTTGTAAGAAAAACCTTGACGTCATTACTGATTTAGTCAACTAGTTATGAGAATGTTGATAAACCTTATAAATATTCGTGGAAAAGTTATCTGCTGCTGAAAGTTGATGACCGTTTAAGGACCAATATTAAGGAAGGAATGTACCCCTAAAGTAACTTACATTGGTGGCATTCCCATTGATATGTGAAAAAAATTATTTAAAAATTTTCTAGAGGAGGGTCAGCTGCCCATGTGTCCTGAGAGGAGGTATCATGGCATCAAAGATAATTTTTCAATGACTGTTTAGTACTTTCAGCTTTTCACAAAAAAACAAGATGTCAAGAAAAATTGAATGCCCAAGCTGCTGAAACAGAAGCTTGGATTAATCTTCAGGATGGCTTGGTTCTATGGAATGGCTGGAGAGAGGCAATGGTTTAACGCTTTTTTTTCTTCAAGTCCAGTATTATGCACTATCCTGGGTTATGGTACCAATTATTTTAACTATGCAAATAGAAATAGGAATCATTTTTATGAAATAAATGGTAATCATTATTTTTAAAAGCTTTTTTAATGATATACATTTGATTTTTGACGGATGGGGCGCTCTAGTCTCTTTTTTCAGGATCTTTACTTCTGATTTATATGAGAGTCAAGCTGTGGCCTTTCTCTTTGATCAGCTTTAATATTGTCAAACTCCTATTGTGTGAAAGTGTCCATATGGTAACCGCTAAGTCATGATAAAGTCTCATCTTGTAATTATTCCCAAATCTCTTTCATTAACTCTTTCCTGGTTAGAAACAAAAACTCATTTTTCAATGATCCAATTAATTGGAAGGTTCAAACCCATCAGTATACGAACAAAATTTTTATTAGTCTAGTCTAGAGTTGATTCAGGTTATTCTGGAGTATAAACTCTTATATTTTCCCCTAAAGATCCTGGTGGAGGGGGGACATAAGGATGCAGGAATTAACATATATGCATTTTACTAGCGTTCCTTTAATGACATCCGTCGTGAAGTATTTGGAGCCAGACTAGTAGCTTAAGCATTATGGTCCTAAACATAAAGAATTTAGTTTATTTGGCTGATCACCAGGGCGGTGATGGTATAATAATACAAGGTCCCTAATGTTATATAAGGGGAAAGCGGATGTCTGGCATTCAACTGAGTAGTTTCCTTGGTGGTAGTGATGCTCCCTTGAGTGACTAGTGCTTGCAACCTATTTATCTCATTGGTAAGAGCTCTCATCATCAATTTAGCAGTATCCAGAGAGAAATATTCTAGTAGAAGCAGGACGCTGATAGGCAGTCGAGGCTCCCTACCATAAAGTGCCTGGAGTAGAATTTTTTTACGCAATGGTAGCTTATCTGATAGGCTAGTAAAGTAAATGGCAGGTATTGATTCAATCACAAGGGGTCTGTGGCAGCCATATCAAAGAAAAATGAGACTAGTGTGCCATTAGCCTGCTTAACCCGCACTTGTCAAAGGGTTATAAGGTGCATTAGATGTTGGTTAGTATTTAATATGGAGGTTTATCATTGGTCAACTTGGAAAGTGAAATTTAACCTGCTGTCCAGTACTAAAACTCAGGGAGCACCCATTTTAGGTGAAAATAGAGAAAAACAAAAATCAGGAAGTAGCCATGGTGTTGGCAGCAGGTTATAGTTGGCCTCAACTACTTGGTGTGATGGTTGAATGCTAGATGTAAGGGACGATAATGGAAACCCGTGGATATGGGCCCTATAACTTTATTTCTAAAAACGCTAAATGGCGTGTTTGGGGCAACAACTTCATGCTGAAAGCATGTTATCAGCCCATCTTAGGTTCTGCATGTCAAGCAAGAATCCAAAGCTCCTGAATAGTTTCAAGCATCTGGTTCCAGAATCATCTTTCTTAACCACCCATATTTTTTCTTGACAGCCCGTGTCCTACATGGGCATGTCCTTCTGGAATGACTTCAGTACTTAAGGAGGGTCGTATATAGGGAAGCCACTTCCAATAAAATTTCTTATACAACATGTCATCTTTTATTTGTGTGTTCTGAGCCATTGAGCATAACACCTTCACCGTTTCCAGGTATTCCAGTTACCGTTGCTCTGTTGGCCAATCAGGTCATATAAGCAGTCTTCCCCAGGTAATAGTACAGTGAGGGTCAGCATACTGGATATCCTATCTGCATTTTGATGAGTTATTTCCACCCCAATGTACTATCAAAAATTCGTAGCTCTGTAACCAGAAGCCCACATAGTCAATCAACCGTCAGGACTTTCCATTTTCTGTATCACCTTAAGGAAGTGTGATTGGTGATGATAGCGAAATGGTTCCCATATAACTATGGTCTGAAGTTCTTGACTGCGCGCAATTAGCTAAACATTTACGTTCAGTAATGTTGTAGTTCCGTTTATCTTTTGTCAGTGTATTGCTGAAAATAAGCTAAAGGTCAGTATCAGTGTGGTTTGATTAAGTTGGGCTATTTGGCCTACAGCGACGTCACTGGTATCTTTAATTAATGGGTTGGTTAAAGTTCAGATGTTTTAGCACAGGCTGAGATATGAGATCAGTCCCTAAGATTATTGAAAGTCTGTACTGTTTGGAGGCAATTGAAGGGTATGTTCTTGTGAACAAATACACCTAGGGATCAGCCAGGTCAGCAAACAGGGGTATGAGTTGCCTATAATTTTCTATCATGCCTAGGAACACTTGAATGTACTGAAGGCTTTGAGACGACATCAATTTCATTAGGGCGGCGATCTTGTCTGGCAAAGGCTGAATTCTATGTTTATGATCTTGTGCCCTAGAAACCGGTTTTAGGTTGGAAGAAGGAGAATTGGGAGGTTTAAGCTTTAGTAAAGCTCCTCAAGGGAGTTTCTGCAGAGGCTGCTTATGCCGCTCCTCCCTCTGGCGCCAAACCCACACAGTTTAAATTATTTTTTAGATGAGGATCAATTCTCCCCCCACCCTCATCCAAATAGGGAGCTACTAACACTGCTTCACCCAACCAAGGCAAGACCACCAAAACTGTTCTATTGCAGATTACTGCTTCTGCGCCAGAAGATTTAAAGATGTTTACTGTGTGCAACCAATTAAAATCTGCCGCCCAACTTACTCTTGTTGCTGGCCCAGCGCTGGTAATATAGAGCCTTTTTAATGCTCTCAAATAGATCAACAATGAAGAATGTGCCTATGGAAAAAAACCTTACTTTGAATGGTTAGAATTTTCAAATAACCTCCTATATTAACTTCCCACCACCGTTTTTGTCCTCAAAAAAGAATAACAAATTAAGAAAATATCATTAAAAGGCTGTCAAAGCAGTTGCTTCCCCAAAAACTCCCTCCTCCACCATGCCCTCCATATGGTAATTAAGCCACTTTGTGAGGGTATTCCCATCTCTAATTTCCCTCATGATTTCCCTTAAGTAGCTAGATTTGATATGGAAGAACTCGCATTTGCATTAGACCACATGTGCGTTGACGCACCAAAGTCATCACTGTTTGACCCTGAGTACCCTCAAAGTTGGAAACGCATCAAATCATTCATTTGTGTGCCAAACCTTATTACCTTTGCTAAACACCAACTCACCCAATATTTCAAGGCGATGCAGACTGCTGATCTCTTTGAAAATGATAACAATAACTTTTCCTCCTTCTTCCCAAACCTCTTATTCTCCAGCCACCTTTTCTATTCACATTTTAAACCAACTGAATTAAAAGCGCTGGGTAAAAATACCTCTGATCCCTCTTCCCCTTCTAATATGGATGCTTAGGCTAAGTCAGAGTTACCATGTCAGGATTTCTATCTTATTATCCCTTTGTTTAGCGCATAGAAAAATAAAGATGCGTGTAGGCCCACTATTGGACTAGGCATCACTAGTACTAAAAAAGTCTCCTCAGAGGCGATCAAAAACCTGACTTAGGTTATCTAAGTGATCATTAAAAGCCCTGGAGAAGATTTCTATATTTTCAAGTCAAACTATGAAGCAAGAAATCTATAGATCAACTAGAAGCCCATACATTGCTCACTGGAAGGTGACAGGGACATTACAGAGCCCCTGCGGCATTCAGGTCAGTTCAAACAGCTATTTGGTTGTTATAAGAGTTCAATTGGCACAATCCTCAGAGGCCAACTCAAACTTTTAGTACCCACTGGTAAGATCCGTTGTATTAAAGCATTGGGCCCCTGCTAGGAGCTAGAGGGAATCATTTATTTTCATAAGGGGTAGCTATCTTTTCGCATTGTTGTGTTAAGCTTACATTAATCCATTATGTCATGAAGGCTATCATCATTTTTTTGAACAAGTAAGAGAGGAAATGCACGAGGTCTTTAAGAGAGTACCAACAACCCTGAGGGCTAAAGCTCCTTGTATTCATTTGTGACCTGAGCTCTTACACCTTGATTTTTTCTTATGGTCGTAAACATATTGGTTGGGCATCCCCCATTTCTACATTATTCAGACCCCCTTCATCTTGCTGAAGTCATACGTGGACATGGATAAAAGGACTAAATATTTCTCCAAAAGCTCATAAACTTTACTTTTTTGTTCTTGGGAAAGATATTCCTCTATGGAGGTGATGACTAGAACTATGGTGGGAGTTCTTTTAAACTAAAGTCACGAGGTTCCTAAACCAATACTCACAATTGATGTCTTTGATTGGTGATAAATGTAGATAAGCATTAGTTTTTAAGAATAATGGTTTAGGCCTTCAGAGTCAAGTTAGCCAGCAGTATGGAATTGGAGACAGCATATGCATGTTCAAGGATACCTTGGCAGGTCAAAACCTCCTCCATAGCTGTTTTCACCCACGCAGATTTCTAGTAGGCTCTCAGGTGTATGTCCACATGATTATGGGTATCCACTATAATCTGTAACCTTGGATGAATTACCTTGGGTTTGGGTGAATAAACAGGCATTCCTTCCATCTCATTCACTACATGAGGGAGGTAGTTTTACTCAAAAGCCTCAGACGTGAAAATTAAGACAATCAATACAGTTTTTTGGTCTAGCAAACATGTCTGTGCCATCACGCGTTCCGTTGCAGTCCTTGGATTTCTCAAATAACAAGGTTATGCGGGTACCTACCATGGATAGAAATCCTTCCACATAATGAATGATTGCACCATACTTTAAGACAAATTAGGTACACAACAATAAGTAATAGTTAGGTTGTCCAGAGCAATGACCGCAGTATCTAATGCAATTATCCCATAATGGAGAAGGAGCGCGGAATAGGCTCCTATGGAGAGGATGCTTGAGGCCTAGTGGTACTATACGTGATATAATGAAGAAGAATGAGAGTAATATTAATTCTCTTAATAATTTAGATGATATTATACTTAATGGAGAACTACTATCTAATATATCGAACATGGGAATTTTGTGAACCTTAATTTGCAACTCAAGTGAATAAATTATCAAAATGGAGTGGAAGGCTGAGAAAAATTGGCAACTTGTCAAAAAATAGGTAAAATTATTTAGTTTTTTATTTTTAATGTCCAACTCATGGTTCCAGGGCCCTAATAGTGACCTCTGTGGGGCTTTCACCTTTAATTAGAGGCATAACGGTGGAGGTGCCATAATAAAGAGCATCTTTCTTCATGATGACCTCTCTTTTCCAAACAGATCACATTCCGCCTTTTCTGCCCAACATGATAGCACCCCTTCTTGGTGTGGTGGTGGCTTTTGTAGTAGGAGAAAGTAGGCATATCCTTATTCTTGGCCTCTAGCACATGCACTCTGGGTCTAATTGGAGTCCAACCTGTAAAGGGGTACTTGTTCATAATGGATGCAGGAATCTCTTTGAGGGCCTCCATGATGTCACAGATGCAAGTAAAAGTTTTCTCAATTCCAACCATATGAAGTCAAACTTTTGACACGCCTCAAATGCAGAAAGGATGCCGTAATAGAATCATCCTAATTGAATTGTAGTAACTAGAAGTTGTACACTAGCATAAAAGCAACGTGAAAATCATCAAGGGGTTCGCCTTTGTTGAGTCAAATAGCCATGAAAGCTTGTTCCTTACTCAAGAGGGCTTGATCAAAGCCAAATGCTTGTACAAGCGTAATTTTGACTTGGGACCATGTCTTATATTCCCGAAGGTAAGGGGTCAAAATAACTTAAGCTTCCCACACAGGCAAAAATTGATATGATTGACATTCTGAAGAACAGTAGCCTTTTCCATATGCTTTCATATCATGTAAAAAGGATAAAAGGCTTGCATAGCCTGGGATGAACCATTCCTTAAAGATGAGCTTAAAAGTTAACCCAACGGGTGCAGAGAGAATTAATGACTGTATCAATAATCTGGCTAGGCTCAGTAGACTCTGACTTGGCATAATTGCAGGGGGCTTGCTGGCCAATTTGTCATTAAATATTCTCTTAATTATCCTGCAACTCATGCCAGCACCAGCTGATGCTCTGGCTTCAGACTTCTTATTGATTTGATATCTTAAGTCCAAGATTGTGGACTCACAGAAACTTACATGAATATCTCTATTTAGAATTTTTTTTCATCTTGCCTAATAGTTTGTCCATGAAATTCATGAACTCTCATACATTCTCCAGTTTAAAGTTGAGGGCGCTTAAAATAATGTCAGGATTCAGGGTGTTTCCATTGAGGTGAACTCTAAGTCTGCAATAAATCTCTTTGATCTGCTTCTAAAGGTCCTCCAATTACTAAGCTTTGTTACGTCAGGGGCCCTTAGATATTTCAGCGGAGAAGCAGGTGAACCACGGGGCTAGGGGGACCTCTGGAGCCTGGTCATCCCCCTGCTCCTTTGGGCTTATTGGACCTTTGGGGCCTTTGGGACCCTTAGGACCCTTAGGACCTTCAAGCCCCAAGGTCCTTTGTTGGTTTTTTTGTTCAACATCTAACCAAAAAAGGCTACTACATAACTCAATCAATATGTTAAGATAGATTCTAAGGTTTGGGTTTTAGCGGCAACCTCTGAAGAAGCATTGTGGACATACTCACGGAACTCAGAGACTGCACCCTGAAATCACTGATTAAGGTGGGTATTCATATATACAGCGATCACAGTATTTTTTAAGGCGATTTGGCCTCAGACATCATTAAGAAGGTGGCAGTTGTCCTGATTAGCTTACTAATTGTCACAAACTTATGCGGAGAAAGCTTCATAAAATGTGACCAGGTTGGAATTAAGGCTTTGTATCAATTCTAGCTGGCGTAATTACTTCTTGAAACTGTAACCTCACCGCATCGAGTAGTTAGTGGAGAACTGAAAGTACAAACTGCCAAAGGTAGAGCTCCACTCCACAAATATCTCATTATTCGCTAAGGCATCTGAGTCTAAGAGCTTTTGCATGTAGATAGGGACAGCAGAAGCTCAAGAATGTCTGCATTAGGTTTGGTGGAACAGATCCCATCAAGCGTTGCTGAATAGTAAGAGCTAGGTTGTAAGTTTGAAGGCAGAACTAACTAGGGGTTCAGCATGGAAAGTTGAAATCAAAGGTGGCCCAGAATTCTAGCCTTTCAGGTTGAATGAGTGTACCTCAAATAGTGAAGTACTAACCCATAAGTATTGCTTCTCTCCCCATTGGGAGGAGGAATGCATTATTATTTACTTTTCTTTAATGTTTAATGATTGACGTTTTCACTGTATCAGCTTGAGGTGCCCTTGTAGTGAGCACCAGTTTTTGGTTTTTTGCAAGAAAAACCAAATATCAAGAAAACTGGGTAGTTGAAGCCGTAGGAACTAAAGCGGCAATGTTCTTCAAGATAGCTTGGTTCTTTGGAGTAGATGGAGAGAGGTGATAGTGTAGCAAAATTTCTTCTTCAGGGTCTGGTACTATGACCTATCCTGGGTTAAAATACTGATTGTTGTAATTATGCAAAAAAAAAGGTTGAAATTTTCTAAGGAAATTATAATAATCAGAATTAAAAGATTTTGGTACTTAAGATGAGTACGTTTCCTATGATGGATGGGTCGCTTAAGCCTCCTTTGTTCAGGATCTTTGATTCTCATCAAATACAAAGGTTGAGCCATGGCCTTTCTCTTTGATCAGCATAAGGATTGTTGACCTCCCGATGTGCAAGGCCATCCAAATGTAACTGCTGGCATTGAGACGGAGTCTCATCTCATGATTATTCCTGAACCTCTTTCATTCACCCTTGCCCAGCTGAGGCAAAGGCTCAATTGTTAATCCATTCGATTATGGAAGTCTCAAGCCCATTAGAGTATGATGGAACACCTTATCAGTCCACTCTAGAGATGGTTTAGGACATTCTGGAGTACAAAACTGACAAGTACATCCTACTTGGCCATTGGATTAAGGATAATAGGAAATTGATCTATAAGGCTTAATATTTAGCATATCACATAAAGCTTTGATAAGCATGAGGTAGACTAAGGTCCTTTGTCACTGATAATTTTCTGGGAAACGTCAAATTTAGCAAAGATATGGCCACAAAAACAGTTCCAAGTTCTTGGCCTTAGTTGTTGTATGGTTGGGATGTTTATATCATATTTTAAGAAGAAATTACAACAATTATAACTACAATATACTCACAGGTGTTGGCAAAAACACAACGAAATCCATCAAATTGAAGTCCATGTATCTTCTGTTTTTTAAGGGTTTTAAAGAGTTTATCCTGTCCAATCTTATATAATCTATAATGGGCACAGATTAAGAATTTTTAATACAAAAAAGGAACATCTTTTTATCTGTTCTGATGTTAACCATTTATATTTAAGTTAATGCATTTTTTCACGCCTGGGTGCTCCATGATTGGGGATAGTATTTTCCTCATTACATATATATACATGGAAGAGGGAACTCAGACCTTATCATGGGTGTTGAAGTTTTGTACTACTTCAATTGTCTGGTTCTTCTTTTGAGATAAAGTCAGAGTTATGAAAGCCTATTTTATGGAGACAATAGACCAGACGTTGATAGTGATTAATATATAAACTCCTTATTAATAACATTTCAAAAACTTTGCCCTTCTGTCGTATACTTTTAAAACAGCTCTCTGCCATAACCCTTCTTGATAACAAGTAATTTCTTGACTTAGTATAACTGAGAAGTGTATAATAGAACAAGTTTGTACCTTGACTACCAAATGATTTTTGTAAAGATTATCTTTATTTATCAAATATTAACAAGAATTTATAGGGTTTAATCTTACACTTTCTACACCCATGGCACCCCAACTTTCATCTCCACTTAACCAGAATTTCGTGATGCAAATGATCAGAGGCCTAAAATTCATTTGGCGTCCAGTTGAAGCCCAACTCAGCCCCATGTTAATTGTCCCAATGACTTAATTAATTTAATGCAGGGATCTTTTTTAGCACTAGTGGTACCCAACACAAAAAGGGAGAGCCACCACGCACCTTTATTACAAATGGTCCAACCAAAGGGATTATTATAAAAAATTCCTAATATGGCACCTCAGCTAACAGCATAGGAAGATAATTTTAGAAGATGAGGAAGATTTGGGGAAAATTTTGCCTGGCACCCGCTTTAGCTGGCAGACCATGGCAGACAGCATCGTGGTGGGAGCATCAGTGACATGTGGTTTGAGGAGGTATTATTGTGGGTTTTCTTCGTTTATGAGGCCAGAGGTGTCCATCGCCTCAATGTATTGAGCAAGTTGACGCCCTGCAAAAGTGATGAGAGCAGAAACACAAGTAAATGACTTGATGCACCAGCGGGTTTTGGGATAATGGGGGTCAAAAAGAGAGCTTTTTGCCGCGCTGATGCAAGTGCATCTCACTCAAAAAGAGAGACTCAAATTTTTATTTTATATCCTCATCACTATCATGAGGGAAATTTAGGATGGGAATACTCTCAATAAGGGGTTCTGTAGCCCCATAGAGTTGTTGGCGGAGGAGGGTATTGGCAGGAGCTGCAGCGACTTCAATTGCCATTTGATTTATATTTTTATAGATAGGATAACCGCTTTTAGGAAAAAAATAGCAGGGGCACAATTTGGGAGAATTGACAAAATACTCCCTCAATGCAAAATCTGGTTTAACGTTATATGACTAGTCATTTTTGTCAATCCAAACGAAACACTTAGAAGAATTTGACTCAGCTAAAGCCAGCTCAGCCACCAGAGTTGGCAAGTTGGCTGCACCTGATTGGCTGAAAACTGTTGGCCATGGCAGCTCAGCTTAAACAGTTTCAGCCATTAGTTTAGGTTGCCCTAACTCAACCAAATTTTTAGTTTTTTTTTTAAATTTTGATTGGCTGCAGCTTAAAAAGCCATGGCAGAACTCGCTGAGGTTGGGGATGGGAGAATTGAGCCCAACTTAAAAAATTTGGGCGCAGCAGTAGCCAAGCTGACACTGGAGGGGAGAGTGGCGGAAATGGCAGAGGCGGAAGCCATAGGGCACTTGCACTTTTAGTGATCAAGCTTGAAGCACAAGGGGCGAATAGAGCAGCTGTTCTTGATGTGCGCCCAAATGGGTGATCAGAAGGAGAATTGATTGCTGTGTGAAAGGGAATTTTGAGATTGGTTTACAATGTAATAGGTGGATTGTCGCAAAGGCATGTGGCCCTGCCAAATTATCTGCTCCATTTGGAACCACAAATTGCAGCATGGTGTCTGCGACGTAAACAGCAAAATCCTCCATAAGTCATGGTGGAGGCGTTCAGGGGAAAGGTAGGAGGGCAATCTTGAGAACTGGACCAAAGTAGCCTCATCTGGGAGCCACGTGCAAACAGTGGGGATAGGAATATTTTTAAACATAATTGGAAGCTTAGATGCTGATGCTGTATTGGCCTCAGATTAAAATATGAGGTCAAGATAGCCCTTGAATGGGCAGAAATTGATATATCCGGTGGGTTTGAAAACTGCTGTGGCCATCTTGATGATGGCCGCGCTCATGTATGGGAAAAATTTCCTATATTCGACCCAAAGGCCAAAATGCAGGTTACTCTGAGGGAGCACCAAAGGGCTCTGGAGCACCGCCTGTGTGCATGCAAGATGGTGGGCTAAGTCCCGAGGTAAGACATAGCGCCTGGTGGCATTAGAAGGGCTAGCAGAGCCAGTATAGACGCGCTTTGGCGGTGGCAAAAGGACGCCAGAAGATGGCACCTCATCACCCTCAAGCTGGGGCAGCAGGCATTGATGACATTGATTTTTTGATTCAATTGCTTGATTCATGTGGCTGGGTTTATGTATTTTTTTAAAAACTTAAAATTAGGCTTTGATTTAGTAGATCCAAAGCAGCGTTTCTTCTTAAGTGTCCAACAGTATCTAGACCATTAATCCTCTTGAGCAATGGTAGCATATACCAAGGTAGTTTGTACTGATGATTTGTTAATTTGATCTTAAACTCAATTGACATAAAAAACTAATTTTGCCATTGACTAACAAAGCCCCCAATCTTGGGTCAATAAGTCAACAATTTTTTAGTTTGACTTAATTACAGAGAAAAATCCTGTTTATTAAGTTGAATGACTAAGTGGAACTCTTAGGCTGCAGATCCCAAGTTTTAAATGTGTTTAGGATAATTTCGGTCCTCAATTGCTAATATGTTTGTTATAAGATATAAAAAAGTTATCATAAGCTGATATTTTACTTTCCCTATATAATTACCTGACAACTCAGGTCCAGTCAACGATTCATCACTTCCCCCGCCTTGACTAGATAATTAGTGGGGGGTATCTTTCCTTCTTAGTCACAATGTCCAATTTTATACAAACTTCAAAGTACAATTATTACATCAATAGCCTCTCAGCCCAAGATAAGCATGTCTTTTTAAGACTCAGCTCTTCCATGTGGCATGCTATGGTTAATTCAGGCGTTCTATCTTCGTTTTATCAGGCTTGTTCAACCAGCTAAAGTTTGAAAATTATCAAAAGTCCAACTTCCAGGCCTGCCGTGACTCCATCAGTCCTCAGAGAACCTTAATTAGCCCCCTTGGCTTTGAGTTCTCTACAACAAACATCTCAATGGGTCAAACACAATCCTCCTTTGACCTCCTCATCAATTGTTATGTTCCCAAGGTCAGCCTAATAAAGAAATTTTTATTTAGCACCAATTTGCATCTGACAGTGATCTCCTTTCTGACTTCCTTTTCTCACTATTTTAAGTCTTCCCTTCCATAGCCTTTTTTCTTCCCTCCATGAGGGAAGTGTGGATTCATTGGGTTTTGATGTCAATTTGATGTCTGAACTTGTCCTCTGCACTTGCCTCTGAGCCTGGAGTTGCTCCATATGATCTGTGTGGAGCTAATCATGCGATTCTCTTTGGTAACTCTCTCTAGGCTCTGGTGTGCCTCTATCAGTTCACATAAAAAGGCACGTCCGTTTGGCCTTAATTTGTGCTTTGAAAGGTAACCATATCCGTCTGACCTACTACGCTCTTTAAAAAAGCCTTATAAAAGAGCTTCCTGAAAGGTATATCCCATAGATGGCTTTACTGGGGCGTGCATTTGCTTCCCGCAAGCAAACTTTTCACTGAGACTGTGCCTCACATGCACAGAGACTTATATGAAGAACGTTTTCAAATGTATCATACAAAAGTTTTTCTTACCTCAGAATAACCTTGTTTTGAAATCCTTCTTGCTTGCATATCACTTTCTGCAGCTTTTTACCCAGAGTCTAACCTCTCTTGCCTGTTCCAAAATAATTTTCATGATCGCTTCCTTAGGAAAAATGACCCTTCCTTAGTTGACCAAAACAGCGCGCCTGGTGCCGAGTCTTTTTAGGTTTGGCACATCTCCAACAGGGTCTTGACATTCAAGACTTATAGGAGGTTCTTAATTCCACTCCGACCAAACTTCTTCAGGATAGATCCAATCAATCTCACTCTCCTTCTCCTCCAAAAGAAGAGTCATCCAAATCCTGTAGTGACAAAGATTTGGAAATTTATATATTAGTCTTGTAATTTCTTGATTGTTAAGGTTTTTTTGATATTTATGCTTAAGACAGTTTCATTTTTATTTTCTTTCATTACTTAGTTTTTCATAAATTCTTTCTCATATCTTTAGTTCTAGTTTTATAATTATTATTCATATTTTTTCCTTTTTATTCTTTACAATACAGATGAAAGTAACGTGCGTGGACTTGATTCAAAACCCAACCACCTTATCCTTGACGGTATATATGGCTTTGGATGATCCTTTCAATATATTAAATGGACCTTTACAAAGTAAGGCCAACTTGTGCGCACAGCCTGTGGTATTCATTAATTTTCATTTAAGAAAGCAACATTGGTTGGCTTTAGTTTACATGCTGAGTGTATCCCAATTATATTATCCCAATAGCATAAGATATTTATTAAGTTTTGGCATGGTTAGTGATCTTCATATTAGCATGAGAGTTGCAAATTGGGAGTGATTATCAAATTATAGTCAAGGTGTTTTCTCAGAAATTGCACAAGATCCCATAGGTCCTTATAAAATTAATTCCAATTAATTTTTAATAATTGGCGTTAAGGAGCACTATAGCAGGTGCAGCCACTACAGATCTCTGAATTGCAGCACCAGGGCACTATAAGCTCCTTCACTCCTAGTTCTATTGGGGCCCACTGTCATGTATCCTTTATGATGTTTAATGTCAAGAGCAATTTTAACTTCTTGATCTGCCTAGTATATAAAAAGTTCATGGGCGCCCCCTATTGATAATAGCTACAACCTTTACTTTGTTGACCAGAATATCAACGTGAGTGCACTCAGAATAAGTAGAATCAGTAGAGTTTATCAAGTGAATATGGGAAGGTACAAAGAGTTAAGAGTGTGCTTTAGAGTATTTCCAATGCTAGGACACACTGTGATAAATGTGTAAATTGGCATAGTTACCCCTTCAAGCTTGGGTTATCTGCTAAAATACTCGGCCCTTTGGCTGGAATATTTTCAATTATTTGTTGTATATACAGTTTAGCGACTACTTCAGAGGCTTTGGGTATATCAACCTTCATTTGAGAGCAGGCTACCACGTGTACATTTGTGGAGTCAACATTATGTACTATAGCTTTTCTTTCCCATAACAATCACTTTAGTTACTAAGATTCAATTTGAACAGCAAACTTTGATAATCACACAGGAGAGATGGGCGATTTTAATAAATCTAATTCAACCTGGGCCAGCGTTGCCTCAAGAGGTGCGCAAAATGGTACACCCAAGGGCAAGAAACGCCCTGGAGGGGGACCAGGAACCCAAGCCGCCAAGAAACCACAAACTCAGACACCATCCGGGTTTATGGTATTTACTATAATTTAAGATCAATACATGTACATCCAAGGTAACCAACCCCTTTCAAAGGTGGAAAATGGGCTCCGACTCTTCCTTGGGGATGAGTCCCCGACCCTGTGGGAGAAAGCATGAGAGGCAAAGCCCTCCCTTTTCCCCCCAGCGGTATATGTCGCCACCAACAACATGGGCCATGGATGGATCAATATGGGTTTTGAAACAGCTGAAGAAGCAGATGCTGCAGCAAAAGTCTGCGTCAAAATTACCCTTCCCAAGGGCAAAAGAATATTTCTCACCGCGCGAACCAGATGGAACAAAGCAAAAAATTTGTTCATCTCCTTTGACTCGCTCCCTACCAACCTTACCTGTAAGGTAATCGAGGAGGAGCTCCGCAATGGGCTCATAGCCTATGGAGAAATTATGAAACTCGAATTACAATGATTTCGCCTGATGCCAACCCTGTGCACAGGCAAAGCTATCGCCATGATTAACCCATTCCCCAAAGTGGAAGATGACTTATTAAGAATTCCCCATACAGAAGAGTTTCACTTTATGGATGGGGGACAGTCATCCACATTCTGAATCACACCAGAACGCGCACCGCCTATATGCAACCACTGCGGTTCATTGGGACACAAGGAACACGCATGTCCTGTGAAGGAGGGCTTAATGGAAGCAGACTACTGTGAGGAAGCCATAAACGAGAGTAATGAAAACTTATCCATATTTGACTGACGGCCACCTCCCATTATTCTGGGGTGAAAATGGACTTTACTCCATCATGGACCCAGTTACACATAAACAATGCAAAGCGGCACAAAAAGCCTGCAAGCGGGCAGCGGCTGAGGTGGCAGGGCACGCGGAATCATCCATCGACCCTGGACAAATTCAAGAGGACATTTTGGATATACAGTGAGCCAACCAATCAGAACAATATGCCCAGGTTGAAAATTTTCACAGCAAATTGACTGAGTCACCAAGAGACATCAATCATGCACACTTTGAGGAACAATTAGCTGCAATATGGGCGAAAATGCGGTGCACAATTCTCCAAATTCAAACCCATAAATTAAAGAACCCAATCAGCACCCCGCATTGAACCATCATGAGACACATGCAGGAAAAGATAACACAAATTTTAAAAAATGCAATTCCTGCAAAAAATCAGGTCAGATCAAGGGAACTGACATTGTCACTGAGAGAGTTGAAATACAGATGCAGAGTATGGCTGAAATGAGCCATGATGGGTTAGGGCCAGAGGGCCCTCCCAACCGCTCCTGAGGCGCCACTGGCACCTCAGTGTCGATAGGGATGCTAAACATCGCGGGAGCCAGGGCTCATATGTCCCAAGCCAAAAAGCTGGGCTTCCTGCGAAAACCCCTTGTAGACATCTTGGCCATCCAAGAAACCCACTGTCTACAGGGGGAAGAAGGATCCTGGTCAGCCAGGGTCTCACCATCACAATTGGTATGGACGTCTCACTGTGGGGTGATCTTCCAAAATAACAAAAAATTAAAAATTACAAACTCCTTATCATACCTTCACGGCTGCGTCCTGGTAGCAACAATCACATTCCAAGAGGAAACAATCTTGATAGCATGCATCTATGCACTGTGCACTGCAGTCAAGAGAAAACAATTTCTTGAAACTGTTCCAATACTCACCCTCCCACCAGATACCATCCTGTTGGGCGACTTTAACTGCTGGGATAACCCAAACACAGACCAATGGCCTAACCCCAGGGGATACCCACCGGGGCAAATCAAATTCTGCACAATGAAGGCATCCCTTGGCCTACAGGATTCCCTCCTCCCAGATCACCACTCCTTCCCCACATGATATGGCCCAACGTATGCAAGGGAGTGCTCATATTAATGAGCCACATCGATCACATCCTCATTCCACAATCCCTAATGATCAAGAATTTTTAAATTTACAACAAAACAAGTCAATTTTTCTGACCACTGACTTGTTTCGGTGCAGCTATCACCAACCTGAACCCACGTACAGGTGTCACCCTGGAGAAAGCTACACCAGAAAACATAAAGCTACCCAAAATATCCAACTGGGTCAAACATGAGGCCATGAACCCAGAATTCTCAGCCCCATTCACTTCAGATCCCATTGTAACCTGGGCAAATTTCAAAAAGGAACCAATCAACAAAATATGACATCTCGCATCATGTAAGTACACCGACAATACAGCCACAATCAGGCGTACCTTAGCGGAACTGGACCACCTCAAGCTAAACACCCCGAGATCTGGTTATAGCCCCAACTGGGGACGGAAATGGGCAGAAATATCCGCCCACCTAAACACCCTCATTTTTGAGCACCAACACAGAATTAAAGTATTTAACAAAGGTAAATTCATGAAGGAAGGTGAAACATGTTCAACATATTTCTTCCATCAATTCCACTCCCGCGGCAACCAGCCCATGTGCACACAGGTCTGCAAGACTGACGGCACTGTGGCAACTGACCTTGAGGAGGTTAAGGTGGAAGTACACCATTATTGAACCAAATTATACCACGATACAATGACAGACCCTCAAAAAATCAAAGAATTTATAAATATCGCTGGAATACAAAGCACACCGCCAGACTACAATATACTAAATCTAATAACAGGGGGAGCTTTGGGATACAATACGCGGTTCACCACATAGGAAATGCCCAGGGCCTGTTGAAAACCCTACAAATTTTATAAAATTTATTTTCAGCAAATTGCCCCCCTCCTATTGGCATCTATGAACCAGTGCTTGCTGGAAACACGCCCCCTACCTGGTGGCCATGAATCATATGCCATAACCATGTATAAAAAGGGTGACAAACTGGATCTGGCCAACTGGCGTCCAAACGCACTTTCTAATACTGATACAAAAATTTTAACAAAAGTTTTAGCAGCCAGATTAGGCGCAATAGCCTCTCCTGTCACCCAACCAGTTTGGGTTTATACCAGGGCGCTCAATCTGGAACAACATACACCCCTTTTGCAAACATATTTTAGTCAAAAGCAACTGGATCCTTGATCTTAAAAGTCCAGGAAAAGGCATATGACCGCGTTAGTTAGCCATACCTAAAGGAATGCCTACACGCTTTAAAAATCCTACCCAGATTCATAAACTGGGCGATGCTCCTTATAAAATCTGTAATCATGGCTGTATGCGGCCCTGGCTTCCTAACTAACAAGATCACACCACACAGAGGGCTCAAACAAGGGGACCCCCTCAGCTCATTGCTGTATAATTGCAGTTTCGATCCACTCCTCCACATAACTGACTCACGCCTCATGGGCATAACTGCACAAGGCCAGCCAACAGTCAAGATATTGGCCTTTGCGGATGACTGCATGGCAGGTATAGCTAACAACAATGATGCCTGACGGGTGGAACGCACCCTAGAGGAATACCCGTGGTGAGCAACGCATTGCTCAACAAAAGGGAAACAAAAATAATTCTCTTAGGCAAGTACACTAACAACTGGGCTACAACTCCAGAACCTCACACCCCATATAAAGGAAAAACCCACTTATCTTACCCTTCGCATCACCTCCCACCACCACTCCTGTCCGCCACCTTGGGATATGGCTGAAAACAGGGGGATATGCCAATGAGACAATGGAAAGCAACCTACTACAGCGGGTATCCAACCGCATCACCTCCCTCAAGGGAAGATCCCCAGGACTAATGGGGCGAGTAACAGTTGCTAACTCACTCATCCTCCCAATACTATGGTACCCTGCCCACGCGATCGCCTTCTCACCCACCTTTATAACTTCAATCCGTGCGCTCATCTAGGGCTGGCTGTGGCCCAATCCCATCCTCCCATACGGATGGAAATACTCTTTGGCCATGCTCAAGCAGAGGCATGGGACTAATAGATTTTGAGAGCCACGCCAACCGCATCCTGGGTACCTGGATAAAGGAAATCCTTGTTCCAGACCTCCCACAACAACACTGGTCTAGGGCAGCGAGGACTAACTTCGCACAGGCGCTCAAATTAACCAACCCACATAGCCCACCCAGACTACTATCATACCTTGCTAAACACCCTACTGCAACAGGCCCGCATGGAACCCCCCCTCACTTCAAACGCATTCTCTGAACCATCCGCCGCATGGGATGGACCGTAAAGAACACTGACACTGTGCAGGGAAGGGGACGACCCAGCCCCCACTTCAAATTAAGAAATCCAAAAAACCACCCCCAAAGAGACATGCTTGCTAGGACCCCAACTATTGCTAGAATCGAATACCTAGATGCATTGGACATCCCCTACGACTTAACCACACAGAAGGCAGTGTGGAGAATGACGCACCATCCACTCTTACAGCTGAGGGTAAGAGCCAACGCCTGGCGCTGTCTGAGAAGGACCTATAGGACGGCGAACCTCTCCAATTCCCTCCACACAACCTGCGCAGTATGTGGAGGGGAGAGATCCCTACATCACCGCTCAGAAACATGCCCCCAAACCAAAGCCATATGGCAGGAAGTCGCGCGCCTGCTTAAGCTCCAAAAAGAGCAGGAATTTCCTATATCAAAGAGCCTCCTCGCGCTCCATATCGAGTCACCAATCTCATCTACCCTCCGCTCCCTAATGATACCCATTGCAATGTGGACAATCCACACCATTGCCTTAAATGCTTTCAAGGGCAAAGTCCCAACCATCCTTGGGGTTATCAACAGGTTCCACGTCCACTTATTGGAGAACTTCCAAGCCTGGCTCTATGGATATATGAGGCCAAGGCAACAGGCGCTCATAGAATCGTGGTTCCAACTCTGGTTCCTCCACACAGACCCCTTCCTTCACACCTGCTCCATAGCAGGGGAAACCCCCTTGGAGTAGCGCACCAACCCCCCATACCTGGCAGTCCCGCTGGCAACAGGGGTAACCTGAGTACTCTGAGGGCCCAATTTTATCTTTCTTCATTTTACAAACATATTCAGTAATGCCCGTCCCCTGGTTGGCTTGTCTCGGTTAAAAAAACATTATGTACTATAACAGGATTCATCACATTGTTAATTGAGGCCCCATGGATAGCATACTCTTTTTGATCATATGAGACCGGCGTTTCTGGAAATAGAGCCTCCAGCTTCTATTGTAATAGTTCATTTCCTTCCTTCTGCGCGCTATGTGGGAGGACTACATTGACACTGCGTTGGAGGTATCTGAAGGCATAGCGCCCTTTACTATTGCAGTTGTAGCATGTGATCTCATTTAATGGATGTAGTGCCTTTGCGTTTTCAGTTGGTCTGTTTTTAGAAGGCAAATCACTACTAATCTTCTTATTCTTTTTGAAGGGTTTTCCCGTAGGTGCTGCAGCGCCTGATCTGTATGATTATTAGGAGGGCTATAGATTTTTTTGAGCATCTGAGCAGATAATCAACTAATTTGGCCGTTATAAGGTTTTTCTAGTAAGTAGGCAATAAGGTGTTTGTAAGTTTTTTTAACCTTGTACTGAATGTTGTATTGCAATCTTGGTGTCAAAATTAATAATGTCCTTTGTGACTAGAAAAACTCGGGCTTTACAATAAAATTTAATCCACAAGTTTGTTATTTTTGACTTTATTAAAGCCATATTCTAAAATTGGGTTTTTCTAGTCACCATTGTTCTGAGCCTCTATATTCAAGAAGCACAGCCTCTTTGAGTTTGTCATAGGTTGGTTTTTCATTCAATTGAAGAAATATGTAGATTGATGGTCCACTCGCTAAGCAGTTGATAATAGTGGTTGCTTTGTTGCAATCACTGGGCCCATTAATGACCATTTTAAATCGTTTGACAAAAGTGACTATGCTTTTATTCTTATCAAAAGCAGGCAGGTTTGACGGTTTGTAATTATTGTTCTCCAGCTCATGGTGATCATGATTACTTCTTTGCTGGCTTGAACCAGGTATCTCAGGGATCTAGGGCGCTGCACCATAGTTGAAGGAACTTGATTGGCCAAAGCAACCATATTAATAGCATTTATTGACGTGGCATGAAATCAGTATCAGTAGATACTTCCAAAGCTTTATCCTCATAGTATTCAGAACTATGCCCAGTAGAATTGTTCATGCACACTGACAACACCCATCATTCAATGCTCTAATATGAAAATCGATTTCACTCTCTTGATAGATATGGTTTCAATTTTTCAAATTCCAGTTTTGCAATTTCATCATTTAGGCTTGTATTTGTAAAAACAGGACAGAAATAACTTGGTCTTTTCTATATTGATTTCTTGCAATGGTTCACTTCCTCATAGAGAATATTGTTTAACTCATTGATAGAGATAACATCCTCATTAGTATTATTGATCTGTCAATTTAACCTGTTGATGGAGTCCTAAAATATTTTTCTTGGCCTGTTGGATATCTAATTTTTGTGCACCAGTAGTTGGAACTCTCTGTATGTAATCATTCTTCACCCTCTTAATTTGGGCATACAGTTTTGATACTGATCACAAAGTTCATTGTTATGGTCAAGTTGCACCTCTTGTACTTTGTGGCTGAGTCTCATGACTCTTAAGAATTAATGGAAATCTGAGTGATATTGTTAACCCAAGCTTCAGTGACTCTTCTTCTAACCTCAAGAAGTTGTCAAAGATGGGTTGCTTTCTGTTATTTAGCTCTTGCACTAATTCTGCTACCCAATCATTAGTCCAAGTGGCTAGGTTATAGTTCGCTTCCATGCTAGAAATACCTCAGCGAAGTTAGCTTCCAATTGCTTGTTTAGAAATTGGGTCGTTTGACTGTATGCGTGAAAAGTTTACCAACTTGGTGATGGCCAAGTGATGGCAGGTGATTGTCATATGTGAATTTCTGGAGGTAGGGAGGACTAATTTGATTACATATTTACGATGTTCTCTACCCCATTTAAGTTGTTTCATATTTGAGCTGCACTTAATTGGTGGTGAGCTAGATATCTCATCCACAACACATCTTGCTGTTATTGATAATAAAAGGGATTGCTTCTGTTGTCCGCAGGCCATTGTTTCATTTTATAACCTCTTCACAGTTGTTTTTCTAGATGTTTAAGCTTTTTTTGTGAGATGCGTTTGTAAGGATAGGAAATTATGAATACATCATTCCGGTTGATCTAGGACACAGTCAACTCAGTATTCCCATTAATCCAAGTATGGGTTCTAAATATGTGGTTGGGATTGCTCCCCTATTTGGCATGTTTACCATCTGCGTTCCCAGCCATGAGTGCCACTTGTTGGAAATTTTGGCCTACCTCAGATGGTCTGGTTCATCTTCTGGCATAAAGTGAGAGTTACGAACGCCTATTGTATGGGGGCAATAGACCAGACGGTGATAGTGATTAAGATATAAAACCCTGTTGATAATACTTCAAGGCTGTACTCTCCTGTTGTTGAGTCGTACAATGGCTCTATGCCATGTTCTTCTTGATCACAAAAAATCCTTTGACTTAATATAACTAGAAAAATATAATACAACAAGTTTGTATATTAAACTACTAAAAGATTTTGTACTAAAAGATTATCTTTATTTATCAAATGTTAACAAGAATTTATTGGGCTTGATGTTACCTTATCTACACCCATGGCACCCCAAATTGCATCTCCCTTAACCAGAATTTTGCGATGTAAGTGATCAGAGGCCTACAATACATTTGGCGTTCTGTTGTAACCCAGCTTAGTCCCATTGTCAGTGTCCCAATGACACAATTAATTCAAAACAACGTTTCTTCTAAAATCGTCCAACAATATCTAGACCATTAACCCTCTTTAGTAATGGTAGCATATACTAAGGTAGTTTGTACTGATGATTTGTTAATTTGATCTTAAACTCAATTGACATAAAAAACTAATTTTTCCATTGACTAACAAAGCCCCCAATCCTGGGTCATTAAGTCAAAAATTTTTAGTTTGACTTAATTACAGAGACAAAATCCTGTCTATTAAGTTGAATGACTAAGTGGAACTTCTAGGCTGCAGATCCCAAGTTTTAAATGTGTTTAGGATAATTCCGGTTATTAATCTAAATATGGTTGATATAAGATATATAAATTAGGCTAAGCTAATACTTTATCTCCCATATAAAATTACTAATGGTTCATGTACAGGCAAGCATTAAAGAATGAAAATAAGTTACCTTATTTTTTACAATACCATAAAGATGGGGCTTTGCTAACATCAATCTTGGTTAAGAGGTCAAGGCCTTCAGGGTCTGTAGTCTGTGATTCCAAAATGGCATTAAAGAGGAAAGTGTAAGTTTTGGGAAGAAACTTCTGCATCCTAGTAATGAGGAATTTTCATTTTGTATTAAGAGGGATGAAGCCAGTTGCTGTCCCACTTGTCACAATGGGCGACTTAGCCATGTGGTAGATGAGAGGTGGGTGAAAGCATAACACTTAAAAATCGCATTATTCCTCCCATGCCAACCACCCATGAGTTGGTCCTGAAGATTTAGGTTGTGTGGTGGGAAGTGGCCAGGGCCATTGCCAGCATAGGGTTGGCAGAGATTCTCACCCAAAATAGGTATCTCCATCAGTTTGAGTTCCATTGATAAATATATATTAATATCTGGTAAAAAATAGATAAATCACTTTAAGGCTTGGAATCCCCAAACGCCATTCTCCTATGTCACCGCCAATCATAAGCCCACCCTTGTTAAGTACGGGAACAGTAAACCCCTTTTTTACTCACTGGGATTAGCCATATATGGCCTGGCCATGGACGCACACAGTTGCCTGTCAGAGGAAGCGTTACCAAACTGCCAAGTCAAATTTCAGCAGGAGTAAAATTTGGTGGCAAAAACTGAGCATATTTTGGCTGACCTGACTGAGATTAATATGGCATTGTTAAGATGTTAAAATGTTGATCCACCTTAGATAGATTGTGTAATTATTCCTAGTATTGAATAAAATTGTTTCCGTTCCCCTTTTTTGTGAGCATATAAGGTAGCAGATCCCATCAGGTTCTGCTATCGCTCCATTTTTTTTTCTGCTATCCTAGTATAATAAAAAAACTGAGAAGTCCAATTTTATTTGTGAGTTTAATAAGTTCATTGAACATTTGGTAGGTATGTTTTCCAGCTTTTGGAAATCACTGTCTGGTGTTTGAAGTTGCCTTATTCTCTTACATTCCACAATGTGTATGGCTTTACCAGAAGTATTCTTTTAATTTTTGGTTGTTCATTAATCCTGTGTTCCAGGCCAGTCTTATTAAACTTAGCACGCTCCATTAAATAATTTAATGACCCTGATTCTCATCCTTCTTCATCCTGCCCTACACGCAGGGAGTTAGCTAGTTTTATTATTTAAACAGAATTTTTAACCTTTGGTTAGTGTGGTGTCTGCTGAGAGAATGGCACGTCATGGTATCATAGTTTTCATACTGAATTTAAGTCCTGTCTCCTTCCTCAAACAATGGAGTCAATTCACACGTCAAATGTAAGAAAACCCAGGTTTCCCCTCTTTCCTTGAGTTGTCCAGCATGAACTGGTTTCATGTGCGAGGGTGTTGATTGTCTCTGAGACATTGATCCCCCCTCATTCTGCAGTTGTATGTTCTGGTACTAGTATTCTTGCATTTGACTCTAACGCTTCTGAGGAGCATACGTATGTTAATCCATTGGTGCCACTGTTGTCCATGGTACAATCAGTGGAGTTGGGTTTGCTCAGGTGATTTAGGTAATAGTTTCACATCTGAAGGAGGGTCCAATGGATTTGACGGTAAATACCCTTCTTTACCAGTTGTGGCCTACATAATCACTAAATAACAGGATCAAGAATACTGCATATCATTTATTAAAATACAGTTGGGATCCCATAGGGTATCTGGAAAGGCTCTTATGGATACTGGTGCAGCCAGGAAATTTTAAAGCTTGCAAGTTACTTAGGATTTGGCCCTAGATCTTGATGATGGGCCCTTAGTATTGAGCGCGTCATCACCCTATGACTAGGTATCCAGTGAGATGGCCAGTGCCATTCTCAGTGCATACATTTGGATTCTGCTTTTGTTTACGCAGTGCAGGTTTATTGTTTCTAATCATTTTTGGGGTTGGTTGATAGCAGCTTTCAACAGGTTAGTGTTGATCTGAAGTACAGCCTATTGTTTCTTTTTTTCAGATCTGCATGAATGTGGAAAATGCTCACTTGTTGACACCTTTTCCCCAGATGATGAGGTTGTTTTAATCACTTTAAATCCCTCCCTCACCGAATTACCACCATATTGCCCTTCAGACTAGTTGCAGCAAAAGAATAATTATTTACGGGGAAGGACAATTTTCTTCCTTATCACTCTCAGTATTATTTGGCATTTAGTTTGACAAAAACATAAACAATATCAACTATCCACTATACCCAAATAGCAAGCAAGAGGATAAGGCCCATTGAGGTGTGGTAGATGACATATTTCAGAAAAAGTAGATGTTTAGAGAATATCTTTCATCATTTCCCCCATTGTTTTCTCTCAAAAAGATTGATGATACGCTGCGCCCTTGCGAGGACAACAGCCTTTTAAACAAATTACTGTGCACATTCCCTATGATACACCCCCTAGCAAACCATCATCCAGGTGATTACTAAATCTTTGGTGTTTTCAAGTTCAACCTGGTAAACGTATTTAAGCAAATCTGATTAGCAGAAGGCCAGGAGTAGCTAATGACCAAAAACCTGCTGGGTATTTTTCAATTCCGCGTGATGCCCTTTGACCTCAAAACTCGCAAGCTATCTTTCAGCACATGATTGATGTCATAATTGGAGATCTTTACTTCAGTTGTGTGGTATTATAAATTGTCAATATCCTGGTGCAGTCATATACCCCTGAAAAGCACAGAGGAACCTGGAAGTTGTATTGACTGCGCTGAATGATGCTGATCTTTTTAAATCCCTCAAAAGTGCGAGTTTTTCAGGGAAGAGGTTACCTTATTGGGTAAACTTGTCCTGAAAGATGTTATGCTATCCCTATTATCAAACTCAAAGTGATTTTTACCCACGCCTAGCACGAAGCAGTTGAATTGCTTATTTGGAAGTAAATTAATTTAAAAATTTTCGACTGTATTTTCCCATTGAAAGCGCCTCTCCATCATCTGACAGTGAAGAAAGTTCCATTTAAATGGACAGCAGATTCCCAACATGCATTTTAGGAGATTAAGGAGGTATTTATGGTGCCGCTTGTCCTAAAATATGCTTATTCATCCTAGCCTTTTTTAGTTGCCTGTGATGCCTCAACAGCGATGTGGGAGCCGTTTTGCTTCAGGTGCATCATGGGGCGGAACATTCTTTCGCCTATTTCTTGCACAAGTTCACTGCCATGTAACCATCCCAGGCCATATACAATAGGAGGCTCGCTGTTGTCGTGGTCCCATACTCATAACAGTACCTTCTCTAAGGAACATGACTTTAAGTGATGGTCTGGACGGACCACCAGAACCAAATTACTTCTAAAACCTCAGAAATTGGTAAAAAAACACGCTCAGACGTTCTTTGACCTGTGAAGCTTTAAATTCTTATACAATTTTGTAAATGGGGCATTACAAGTTCACCCAATCTGTTGTGTTGTAACCCTTCCTAAAGTTCAACTGAGGAGCAAACGCAGGAGTTAAGAACGGTTATACTAATCAAATTCTCGCCATTGCCCCTTCCACAATCTCTAAGGCGTATTGGGAACTGGATGCACTGTAGTATCTCAAGTACTGGTAGGTCATACCGCCTGATTAAGGTTATTTGAGTTTCCCAACTAATTGTATTTGACAGACCACAAGTGTACCCATTATATATTAGTGAAGGGCAAAATTTTGTTCAGAGATAGGTTTTTCTCACATGCATATATGGAATGAGTGACCTCTGCGCATCATGATCCCACAATGGTGGGTCACCCAGAAAAAATTGTCTCAATATGATCAAACAAAAGTTCAACTGGCCAGATATCTCAAAGGATTTTTATGGCTTGGATTGCCAATTGCATGACGTGAAGTGCCCAAGTCCGGTTGATCAGGTAGGAATGGTATCATCCATCCCTTGCAGCAGGCACAGGGTCTGTGGACCTCAGTATCCGTCAACTTCATTGTTAAGCTCACCATTTCTAATAAATTTACTGCGGTTATCTTGATCATGGACTACTTTATAATATCTTCACTCTTTAATATTGTATGTCAGCCATTATCTCTGAGGAGACAGCCCAGCCCTTTGTTAATCACCTTTTATCTATGTTTATGTTACCCCAAGAGGTAATAAGTGACTGGGGCATCATTTTACTGCCCGCTTTTAGGGATGCATTGCTAGGTCATTCAGAAACAAGTTGATAATTCATAAAATAATACCCTCAGTCACATGGCAAATTGAGAGGTTCAATCAGTTCCTCAAGCAGTACCTCTGTTGTTATGCCTCTGCCACACAGGATAACTGGCCGCCAACATCCCCCCTAGTGCAGTCATGTACAAAAACACCACCCATCTTCAACTAGGTTCATCTCATATTAAGCCACCCTGGGGTACAACCCATTATTTCTTGTGGGTCCCTCCCTTCGCCCTGAGGTACCTGCTACCACGGAACATCTGCAGCAGATTGGGATATTCAATCCATGGTTGAGAAGATCTGATTAAAGCATTAATTAATTACAAGTGGTTCACTGATCATAAATGCGTCCCCGCTCATGAGATAATGATGGTTTCATTGGGTATGTTTGATTGCGCCACCTGCATATTAAGATTCCCTTGCAGAAGTTTGTGAGCAAGTTCTCAGGCCCTAACGTGGTCAAGAAGGATTTAGGCAATGGGGCCTTTCATTTAGATTCCCCCGCTCAAAGGCAACAGCACCTCATCTTCCATGCTTCCTAGTTGTTGCCGTTTAAAGGCACACAACCGCTAATCCTAATATGTTCTGATTAAAGACTCAGCAGAACCAAGATATAGCCATTCTGGCGTCATTCTGATTACATCACTTGATGCAGTATTTGGTGGTTTGGAATGGATTTACTTATTTTGAAAACAGCTGGTTTAGTGTCTGTTATTGTGCCAATTTCCACAAGTGGTGGAGGCCTTCTAGTGCACACTTAGAAGCTACCGTCCTCCCCCAGAAGGTTGTCTCTATCTTGGAAATAAAGCGCCTAAAGACGCGCAATGATGTTGCACTTGTCTGAATTCTCAATGGGATTTCTCCCCGCAACTCAAAAAGAGAAGGGTAATGTAAGTCTTAGGAAGCGAACCCTGCGGATTAATTGAAAGTAATTTCCGTTTACTCCAAGAAGGGTATGAAGCCACTTACCATCTCTCTTGTCACCATAGCGACTTATCCCATGTGGTAGATGAGAGGTGGGTGATGGCGTACTTATTGTAAAAAGCATTATTCCCCCACATGCAACCACACAAGAATTGGTCAAAAACCATAGAATTTGTTCTGGGAAGTGGCGGTGGCTAGGGGCCATTGCCAGCAGAGTGTTAGCAGCAATTCTCCTCTACTCAAGGTTATCTCCACAAGTTCACGTTTTGCTAATAAATTAAATTGAATTAAACAAAAACAAATTAATTAAGTCGGTTTCAGGATTGGAATTCCTAACTACCATTCCACTTTATCGCTGAAAAATCATGGGCCCATCCCTGATAGTTACAGGCGCATAAATCCTTTCTTTACTTAATGGGATCAGCCATTTGAGTCTTGGACATGGGCGCTTCCTGTCACCCACCATATGAAGCATTGCTGATTTATCAAAAAGGATCATGTTAGGAGGGAAGTTTTGGTAGGAAAATTTGAGCTTAAGTTGGCTGGCCAGGCTGAGATTTGATATGGCGTCATAAATATTTTAAAAATGTTACTCCTCCATAGTCAAGTTGCGTAATTATTTTTGATGGTAAATGTAATTGTTTTCATCTCTTATTTTTTGTGAGTTTTTTAGGCAGAGTACCTTGACAGGGTCCACTATTACTCCATAAATCCCTTTCTACTATTTTAGTTAAATAAAAAGAACTTTTAATAGTCCAATTTTATTTCTGAGTTATTATGTTTACTGAACCTTTGGTGGATATGATTTCCAATTTTGTGAACCCTTGGTTGGTTTCATGGTTACCTCGTTTCTTTGCATTTAAAGTATGAATGGCTGTACCAGAGGTATTCTGGTTAGTGTATTAGACGTTCACTCATTTTGAGCTCCAGAAAAGTCTTAAGATCTAATCACGCTGCATAACAAGAACATTTTTATCCAGGGGAGCTTGCAATTAGGTTTTTGAGCTATTTTTATTAACAAACTCAGAAGAAGTGGCAGGAACAATGGGGTTTTTTATATTAGGTCTGAATTTGTAACGCAGAGTGTAGAAAAACTGTGGTAATGCCAGGAAGTGGCGGTGAACATCTGGTTTGGTGAGATTGCAATGACCAACTCACATTCCTCATTAATAGCTGGCCCCATTAAGTGTTTACGGCTAATGATATCTGGAAGAACGTGGGTGGATCCCTTAGCAAACTCATTTAAAATCAAAACCTAGGAGGTCCTGGTGAGTCCTGCTCTACCTGTGTTCCAACATTAGAGGCTTGAACTAGTATTTTAGTGACTTATAGTCCATGCGCACCACTAATGCATGCTTAAACCTCCTGCTAAAGATAACGCCAGTGCATCAAAGACCAAGCAACAGCACCTAACTCCTTCTCATAGATAGCTCATGAATGCACGTCCATGCTAAAACACCCGTGTAAAGTATGCTATTGGGCGTTCTTATCCATCATGCTCTTGTAACAAGATAGCTCCCATAGACATTTCCATAGTATTGCATGACATGATGAAAGGTTTGTCCTCATTGTCATGGTAAAAAAGGTGTTCGTTGTACAATATTCTTAATGACAAACACTTGCTGATACTCAGGCGCCTGAATGGATGACGCTTTCTTACCTTTCAATTGTCAAAGTGTCATGATGTTGGGATAACAACTAGATAATGCTTTATAAAACATGTTCTAATACTAGTACTATATTTGATCAGTCATTAATGCCAATTTTAATAAGTGGTGATAAATTTTAAGCTTTAAAAAAGAAAGCTTTGACTTGGATTTCAATTAATTGTAGATAATTTTGATAAATTTAGGCTTCTAAGAAGGAAGCTCTGAATTAGTAATCATGTTAACTGTGGTATTGATTATGGCTAAGTTGATGATCAGAAATCAAGGAGCTTTCAGTCTGAACATCTTGTATGTTTAATTTTTGGGTTGGGCACCAGTAGTGCTAAAAAGTACCTTGTAGATTTAAATTTACTAAGCTTGTGGGAACTTTTGCAATAGCTTTGGGATTGTGTTGACCGAATTTATAACAAATAAAATGTCAAATGTTGAAGGTCAGTGTATGGAAATAAGGTTAACTCTCCAATAACCATTACTGATGATTCTTAATAGGTGGGCATAGATGTCCCATGATACAAATATATTTTTACAAAAAGTATATAATAGAAAACTTGTTATTGACGTACTAAATTTTACTATTATTAATTTAGTTTTTCAGAAACAGTGGCTAGGTATTCTATAAGTAAAAAAGGCAACGTTTCTACCTGAACTGTCATTGCCTCAGATAGCACTTCCTATTTTCAAAAAGGAAGCATTGTTAGGTTAAGTTTAAACCTTCACACATCTGTGCAGTTGCCAATTTTCAAAAGTGGCGCTTACCACAAAGAGTTTCTATGCTGATGTTGTCTGTATTAGAGAGATTGATAGTATGAGCGGAGAGCCATCTAGTGAAAGGGAATGGCTTGTCAAGGCAAGTGAGGGAAAGCCCACCAAAAATAATGGACTTTAAGTACTTTAGGATGGGTACCGCTTTAAAAATTAATGAGTTGATACATTACCTCACTTTTTTAGCATTAGTGAAGCCAAACCCATAAAGGGGGAACCGCCATGCATCTTTATTTTGCAAATAAACCAAATAAAAGGCTTATAATAATGAAAATTCCTAATATAGCCCATAAGCTATCAGCTTAGGAAGCCATATCAGATGGTGAAGAAGCTTTGTGAGAACTTTTTTCTGGCGCCTGCTTTAGCTGGCGGACCATGGCGGACAACATAGGGGTTGAGGCATCAGTGACATGTGTCATAAGGAGGTATAATTGTGGGTTTTCTTCATTTATGAGGCCAGCGGTGTCCATCGCCTCAACATATTTAGCAAGTTGATGCTCAGCAAAAGTGATGAGAGCAGGAACACAAGTAAATGACTTGATGCACCAGCGGGTTTTGGGATAATGGGGGTCAAACAGAGAGCTTTTTGCCGCGCTGATGCAAGTGCAGCTCACTCAAAAAGAGAGACTCAAATTTTTATTTTATATCCTCATCACTATCATAGGGGGCTGAGGCGAAATCATCAAAAGTAGATTTATAAGAACTTTTTCAACTCCTTAAAAAGTTGTTGCTGAAATGCTAGAGTACTCGTTAAGCGTTTAAATTCATCAACTATCAATTGAAATAAAATCATTAAATCAATATTGCATAAACTTATGGTTGTTCAGACCACTTGCTACAGTATACTTATTCAACAACTCTATTAAGGGGCTCATCTGTTCAATATTCTTCTTATTATGCCTGATACCCTGGTATCTGAAAATAGTGCTGAAGTACTGATTTCATTGCAATGTGTGCATCAAAATTTTCAGCACCCTTGCCCAGTAAGTATCTGAGCTTCTTGATAAAAGTTTTTAGCAAAGTTATTTATGTTCTAATCCTTTATTAATGGATGTAAATAAATTCTTGTTTCAAAGTGGGTGATAAATTCAGGGCTACAAGTTTCACCTATAATAGCATTCTTCTCCTCATTATAAGTCAATTTATAAGTGGTTAATATATTAGGCTGAGATTTTGTCCTTCTATATCCAGTTAGATGATCTGAATAATATCCTTTTGGAGGTCTCCACATACCACCATAATCATCTCAAGCCCCTGAGGAATGCAGGAACATTCTTTTGGAACTTTGGTAACTTTGGATTTGGCCAAGCATTTCACATTTCCTAGGTGTGACGGCTGGGTCAAACCAATTGTTACATTTTGACTTATGATTCAGATTTCAAAATTATCAAGTCTAGATGCTTTTTTGGTTTTATGCTTATGAAGGGCTCGACACTGGGCTCTGCCCCTCCCAAGCTATTCTTTATGATTTTAGGGCCCTAAATAATAGTGTGGGAGGGGTTCCTTGAAAAGAAGATCTTAAAAGGTTGGGCCCATGTGATTCCAAACTCAGTTCAGAATTTTCTTTGTTTCCCACCCACACGTTGGGTATCTCTGGTGGCCTCAGGGCTGCCCTTGCCTTGTCTTACCTAATATTACGCAGTGAACCTTGTTTTTCATTAACAAGAATGTTTTCTCTGGGCATCTTTTGGATGCACCAAATCCTCTAAGGGTTTTTAAATCCTCTGTTTTTTCTCATGTTGCTTGTGGTGCCATAACTTATCAGGATTGAATTCATCAGCATGTTTATTTTTGGTAATAAATAAATTAAGGCTTATTCTGGGGTTTAAATCCTTGCTTAACTATGTCATCTTTTCTTGCTTTTAAATTTCCCTAAACAAGAGGTTGAATTGTTGAATACGTAGAGTCAAAACTCTTATCTCAAAGTAACATAAAATTAAACAATCTTTTTGCATTGAGCTTTTGCAACGAATCTAAGGCGAGATGGCGGTCAAAAACAGGGACATTTTTGATTGTTACATTATTCTGAACTCCTTAAGCTGATAGCATGCCACCAGAACCTCAGTATGGCTGTCAGGACTTTGAGGGAGGAACTCCAATCTTTCTCGGTATTGACAGGGCCCCAAAGCCCCCAGTGGGTTAAGAGGCCATTAAGGTCCAAAGTGAAGCTAAAAATGGAAAAGAGATAGGTGAGAAATTGGTGAATTTATTAAAATGAATCTCGAGGTATTTATAGAACCTCAATGGATCAGGAACAGGTGGATTTGGCATTGATTGCCAAATCTGAGGGAAACAAATAATACATGGACAATGGGTGCATCCTCAGCATAAGTCGCCGGTGCGCCCAAAAGGGTTAATTGATTGGGGTGACATTGGAATGTAATTCCCTGCAGCCCAATTGATTGTTCAGCATCCTTGACATTAGTTGCCAGTGCCAAATTACTACAAAATTAATTATTGGGGTTGATCCCTGATACCTCAGATTGAGCTTACCCCATGTTAATGGGGAACCCAATCTGGCATCCACCCATAAGTAGGTCATGTCCCCTAGTCAGGGCTTCCCCAGTAAAAGGAGAATCCTGACAGAGCCCCCTCCAGGCCTTGACTAAGGGTCAAAGCCAAGGCGGGGGCACCAGATCCAGGCGTCAGGGAGTAATGGAACAAGGTAGCCAGCGTGGACTTCAATGGCAGGATCTGGCGAGCATCATTGGGGAGTGGCCCTAGCATCAGCATAAAAGCTGGCATCAGTGCATGGGCTGGCATTAGGATTGGCACCTGGCATTGGCACTTGGGCTGGCATAGGGAGGAGGTCCCAGCATCAGGGTTGACATCTGGCATTGGCGCTGGGGCCAGCATTGGCATGGGAGCTGTCATTGGGAGGAGGTTTTGGCATTGGGGTATACACCTGGCATAAGTGCTGGGGCTGGCATCAGCATGGGGGCTGGCATTTGGAGGAGGTCCTAGAATTGGTGCTGGGGCCAGCATCAGCATAAGAGCTGGCATCAGGGATGACACCCCTGTAACCTGGTCTTGGCCGCCCAGGCTAGTTTTGGGGGCCATTAGCCCCCATCCTGGCTTGCCCTCTTGGGTCAGAGGCCAGGGACCGCCCCTCCTCCTTCTGTTTTTAGCTCTATCTGAGAACTTGGGTGCCCCTGTAGTGAGCACCACTGTTGGGGCCTCAGGGGAGGAACTCCAACCTGGCCCATTATTGACAGGGCCCCAAAGCCCCATCGAGTTAAAAGGCCATTAAGACCCAAAGTAAAGCTAAAAACGGAAAAGAGATAGGTAAGAAATGGTGAATTTATTATAATGATCCTCGAGGTATTTATAGTACTTGATGGATTGGGAATGGGTGGATTTAGCATTGATTGCCAAAGCCAAGGAAAATAAATAATACATGGGAATGAACTCATCCTCAGCATAAGCTGCCAGTGCACCCAAAAGAATTAATTGGGTCAACATTGGAATTTAACTCCCCACAGCCTGATTGTTTGGTTGGCATCCTTGGCATTAGTCGCCGGCGCCAAATTTACTACTAAATTGATTATCAGGGTTGATCCCTGATACTTTGGATAAGGCTTACCCCAAGTTGTTGGGGAGCCCAATCTAGCATCCGCCCATAGGCGGGTTGTGGCCCCTAGTCAAGGCTTCCCTCAATAAAGGGAGAATTTCAACAATGGCCCAAAATCAGATGTTTCTTCAGGTCCCATTTATCAAGTAACCAGCACTGAGGTAGCCGGATACTGATGGCCAACCCTAGACCTGAAGTGATTACTGATGCAAAATCCTGGTGGGGCTTCCCCTACCAGGGATCTGACTGGCACGAAGGGGCCTGGCCCAGAAGGGCTCCCTCACCCCACAGGCATCCCACCCTGTGTGAGATAAACATCCAGCCCCACATTGGGCGTGTTTCCCCTTGCCAGGTGGACTAGCTCTTGCAGTTTAGTTCTTACCCCATTTATTGACGCAGAAGACCATGGGGTGGTTATCTCCTGCTATAGGCACCCTCTTGTGGGGAGCTCCTTCTTAATGGGGGGTGATGTAACGTTCAGGGTTAACCAATCATTAAATTTTAGCTTGAGTTTTTCAAAATCAAAATCTCTAGTAAAATTGCTTTTTTTGGGTTTTATGCTTATTCAGGGCTTGGCATTGCGTTGTACCCCTCCAAGGTATTCTTTATGCACTTAGGGGCCTAAAGAATAGTGTGGAAGGGCTCATCTGAAGGGCGAACTTATAAAGGTCAGGCCCATATATATGAACTCTGCTTAGAAATGGTTATCATTTCCTGCATTGTTGTGAGTTTCTCTGGTGGCCTCGGGACGCCCTTGCCTAGTTTTACCTTATATCCTGTGGCAAACCTAGTTTTGTGCCTAAACAAAAATGTTGGGTTTTGGCGTCAACTAGATCTGCCTAAACTCTAGGGATTTTATTGTGTATTTCATATTGCCATATCTTATTTGGATTAAATTTGTCCACATGTTTAGTTTTTAAGTAATAAAATCAAGGGTAATTTTGGGGTGAAATCCTCATTTTAATTTGTGTCATCTTTTCTTGCTTCCAAATTTCCTTAGATCTAAGGTTGAATTAGTAATTATGATGAGTCAAAACACATACTTTGAGGGACCTCTTATTATACAATTGTTTTCTTTGAATTGATCTGCCATGGCAAGATGGCAGTCATAAACTAAACGTTTTCAACTGTTACATTAGAGGATTGTTGTGGGGTTTTCCCATCCAGATAGAGACATTGGTCAGGTATGAAGATATATATTCTATTTAGACCAGTATTTCAGGCGCAATTTTAACCTTTCAGTCTAAATTCAATATGTTCATCATTACCAGACTATGAACCATCTATAAACAGTTCAGTTTCATTTTAAATTTTATTAATTTTAAAATTTTTAAATTTTATTCGAGGTAAGCTGACCAGGGGATGGACATTACCAATACAAAACAAGATAAGTGAACTGAAAATACAAACCAAAAGCCCTAAATGTGTGGCGAGACACCAAAACAAAAGGAAAATAACCTACCAGGTGTAGCAGCAGTGAACCGCTTATCCCACCATGATGGAGGGGTAGGGAGATCAGGCTATTATTTATTCATCTTCACCATTGAAGAGGCAGATCAAAGCAAAGAGCAAGGGGGTTGGGGCATCTGAAGGATGTGGGTTGAGGTGAAATAGACAATTGTTAAGATCTTTAGTAACAATCTGGGCCTGGAGCAAAGCCTCCAGGATTTTGGCAACATGATGTTCAGCTCATATGTGTGCATCGGGAAGATGAGAAAGATTCATAATATTGGCTCTGGTGATACATGTGGTGGGGGAAAATTCTGCCAGTGCAGCAACATGCTTGATAGCGGAGGTGGCAGGTTCTTTTAATCGTTTGATTTCCACTTTTGCAACCTCAGGGAAATTGGCAGGGAATCCTTTAAATTTAACCCTTCTTTAAATTCAGCAACCAAGAGTGCCATGGCTTCATGGAGATGGTGACTATCAGGAGAGGCCACTGTGGCCTCAGCAAGTTGATGGTCACTCAATAACAGGGTAGCGGTGGGTCTGGGGATATATTTCTTGGGTGAGAATGGGGCATCAAAGTATGAAGGCAAATATGGTTTTAAATTACTTGGAAAGTCTGGAGGTGGGACAATTTCCCCAGATTTGGTTATTTCATCTAATAAGTCCCAGGGATTTTGGTTGAGTAGGATTAATTCAGAGAGACGTGGCTGTGGTTTACTAAGTTTTGGGGAAGGAAATTGGTTGGTTTGAATTTGGGTCCAAACCTGCTTTTGATTGGGTATATTGTGAGAAATTTGGCCAGCTTGGGCTTTGGTTGCAAAGGTTTGCTGATTTCTCAAACGTTCAGCTGGAGGGGATGGGGGCAGCCAAAATCCCCACTTAAATATTGTTTGTGTGGCCTCACGTGTGGGCTTGGAAGTTTCCACATTTTTGAACTGTGGCGACAAGCCTTTTTGGAGTGGTTCAACTCATGGCATAGGGGGCATACTGTGCAGCCGTATTAATGCAAGCTCAAAAGAAGTGATCTGGTGAAGATGGGATATAGGCATGCGGTGGGATGTGCTGGGCTATGGTTGTCTGGTGGGGGGTAATGATGGCTATTGCTGTGGTGCCACTAATCATTCAGCACCACTCAAGACAAAGAAGTGGAGGATGGGGTCTGTGCCATATTTAGACAGCCCTGTCATCAATCCTTCATAGAGTGTTTGATAAGGAAGGTGTGAAGGAAGGTTTGCAAAGGTCACCACGACTGTGGTATCATTTGGAAGAAATGTTAGGGTGGTGGTAATGAGGGTTGCTAATTGCCGTTTGGGCTCAATTCTGCCAAGTTGGGTTTACACAGGGTATGAGCCACTGAGTAACCAAATCGGACAATATGAGGATTGCAAATTTTATAATAAACTTAATAAAATATATATGGAGCTATCGCCCCTTATTTTGACCTTTATTATAATATAATTGCAGCTTTTATATGCGCTCCCCTTCTAGTAAAAGCCTCTAAACATTTTATCTTCCATCAGACTCTTTATACCTTAATTCCCCAGCTGGATGCATCCTCAGATTGGTACTCTTCTGTTATGCTTCATTTTTTGACTTACTCTCATTTGCATCAAATCTCAGTGTAAATCCTCTCGATTTGCCAAGTGCCTCATTTTGAAGTGCTTGAATTACCAGTATGGTTTGATTCCAGCGGATTCCATACATTCCGCCATATTGACCAAGAGCTTATCATCCAGTTATATTGGAATGCGACATTACCCCCTCCTTGACTGGATGATAGGTTCTTACTGTTTGTATGCTCAAAGGAACTTTGCGTGAACTCAATTGCTAACCTGACCCCCAGCAGGTTCCTTAATTGTGTAGACGTCCATGCCAGTATTCTCAACAATCTCAAACGGGATTACCCAAATGTCAGAGAGCTTACTTTTTTGTCTGAATCCATGCTGGTCGTGGAATAAAACATAATCCCCTATTGTGAACAATGGAAGTCTGCTCCGGCGCTTCTGGTCAGCCGCCTGGTCACAAATTTTTTTAGCCAAACTGGTGGAGTAGGCTTCCATTTATAACTTGATCAATGTATCCGTGAGTTGCTTCAGATATCTCTGAGGATCCACACCACCAGTGTCTTCTACACATAAATATAGCAAGGCCAGCAGAGCCGGATGTTGACTATACAGCAGTTGAAATGGGCTCTTACCAGTGGACAAATGATAGCTAATATTGTATGCAAATACAGCCGTGGGTAGAAGGGCGCTCCATTCTGAGGGTTTATTATTTACCAATTTTCGGAGGATGTTCACTAAGGTTCTATTAACCCGCTCCACCATTCCATTAGACTCTGGATGATATGGGGTGGTCAAAACCCCGTGGATCGTCATCAACTCGTTCAACTTTGGCAGAATGTGCAAAGTGAAATTGATTCCGTTATCCATTAAAATGAATTGTGGGCAGCCATGTCGCTGTACAACACACTCCATAATGAATTTGGCAGTAGTGACTGCGCACAAATCGTTGATGGCCCTGACCTCCACCCAGTGAATCAGATGATCTATAGCAATGATAATATACTTGGATCGATTGATACTAGTTGGCAGAGGTCCTACTACATCAATAGAAATGGTGTGCCAGGCGAACCAGGGTTTGACCAGCTGGTATGTGGTTCTCTTGTGGAATGGTTTTTCCACCTGACACTGATGACAACAACTAATTGTTTCTAATATGTTGTAATGCACCCTCTCCCAGTAGTATCGTGGTTGCAATATCTCCAGTGTTTTCCACAATCCTCCATGACCTACGGCCCAATGAGCATCCATAATTATTGCAGGTCAGGCCAAAGGCTTAAAGAAACTCAACGCCATGTCGCCAATCTGCTTAAATAGTTCTCCCCCACATATAAAGGTATCCACCCTAAGTCTGTCTAGTACCTTGATCACATGTGGTGGCTCATCCTGGTATTAGTTCACCACCATCTTCTCATATATTATGTCAGCTAAATCTGCTGTTATTGCGACTGTTGGCAGCTTAGAGAGACAATCCGCATTTTGGTGTTTAGCTCCAGGACGGTGTACAATCTCAAAATCATATTCTTGGAGCTTTAATGCCCAACGGGCAAGTTATCCTTTCAGTTCACGCAAATTCTGCAACCAACGCAAGGAATCATGGTCCATTACAACCTGGAATAATACCCCATGCAGGTATACTCGAAACTGTTTGTAAGCCTAAGTTACCGCTAAACATTCTTGCTCAGTAATGGTATAGTTCCATTCGTGACAGTTCAAACTTTGACTACAGAAGGCAACAGGATGCTCCACGCCCTCATCGTCCTTCTGAGATAATACTGCCCCTATAGCGGAGAGCAAGGCATCCATTTGCACTATAAATGGATTATTTTTTTTAGTACTAGATGGTCCCAACCCAAGGGGGATTCATCGATACTATAAATGTATTATCAAAGTTGGGGTATTGCAATATGGGTTCACTTGCTAACGCGGTACGCAATATATCAAAAGTGTTCTGGCATTGTTCCATCCAATCAAAAGAAGCATTTTTCTTTAATAGCAAAAATGTGGGGCCCCATTGCATTTATAATTGGGAATGAACCGTTGTTAATACCCAATCATTCCCAGAAACACTTGAATGTCCCGCTTATTCACTGGGCGAGTCATCTTGCTTATTGCTTCCACTTTAGCCATCTGCTGTTTACCCCATGTGAATTCATGACAAACCCAAGGTAATCTAATTGCTCCTTAAAGAAATGGCACTTTCAAGGCTAAATTTTGATATTAGCGGTGGCGATGTGCTGAAACACTTGCTCCAAGTGGTCTAGGTGCTCTGTAAATGTCCGCAAAAACACATTAATGTTGTCAAGGCAAACTAAGATTCAGGACAGCTTTAAATCACCTAAAATCGTATCCATGGCACGCTGGAATGTAGCCAGAGCGTTACACAACCCTTGCGGCATGCGCATTGGCTGGAACAATCCTCTCGAGGTGATGATTGCACATTTCTCCCGTTCTGTTAATGGCAATTTGATCTGCCATTACCCTGAGATCAGATCCATGGCAGAAAAATAGTTCGCCCCACCCAATCGGTCTAATGCATCATCAATCCTTGGAAGAGGGTAAGAATCCTTTTTTGTTACATTATTGAGTTAATAATAGTCAATAACCACTAGGTTCATACCATCCTTCTTTTTTATGATGAGCACAGGCGACGCCCATGGACTTTTTGACTGCTCTAGCATACCTTGCTCAATAAGTTTATCTACTTCATTGGAGACAACCTCTTATGCTGCTTTTGAACGTCTAATAGGTTATAAATGAATAGGAGGGTGATCCCCCATGTCTATCTGATGTACCACCCTTTGAGCGCACCCCAGGTCATGATCATCATTAGTGAAAATATCCTGATACTTTTCAAATAAGACTATAGCCTTATCTTGTTGTTCTGCTGGTAATCTTATGAGCGCTTCCCGCGGAACCATGGTCAGTATGCCAAACGAGGAGCGAGCAGTTAGTCTGAGATCTTCCCATGAGCCAAAATCATGAATACGCCAAAATTCCCCAATAGGGATGAAGTGTAGGTAAGCCACCACTTGGTGCCGCCTGATCATTATTGTTTCCTTCTGTAGGTTTGTGAGCAGCACCTTCACCTCCCCATTCCAGGAAACAATAACCCCAGAGCCACGTGTGGTTCGAACCATGATTGCTGATGAGGCGCCAGGATTTCTCCATATAACCCTTAGGGACTTTGATTTTGAGCCCAGTCCCCATTATGCCCTGGTGTCCAGATGGTAAGCTAAAAGGGCGCGTTGCTTAAAGCAGGATTCCTTTATACTCATATATCTGGTTGGGGAGGAACTTGGTCTGCCAAGTTAGTCGCTGGTAGTGAACAGGGATCACTCCATCACTGTATGCTAGATTGACCTGACTGGAGTGGACTGGATCCATTGGGATTCCACCAGAGGATAAATATACTGGAATCTGTTGGCTGAACATAGTAAGGGTTTCTTCTGTCATATATATCACAACGCCAAATTTCCTCATGAAAGACGCGCCAATTAACATATTGTAGTGGTTATTTGGCAAAACCACCACCGGGGCAGACACCTGGACTGACCTGAATCGTAGAGGCAACGCGCTATATGCTCCTTCTGACACAGTGCTGTGCGTTCCCGCGGTCCCATACACTACTTGATGGTCCACATCCAGTTTCAACATAAGTTTAGCCACCAACCAATTGGAGACTATGTTCACAGGTGCTCCCGTGTCTATGATAGCGCGGATTTTTGTGTTTTAGCGAAAATGTCACAATAAGTACATTCCAAGTAAGAAGAATCATTGGTGCTTATTGCTTGTACATCTAAAGGCTTTGTGCTACTCAAAAAGGAAGAAATGCTCTTGCTGACTTGAGGATACTCAATAGCGATTTTCTCTACTGGAATGCCTATGTTAACCCCTACTAAAGGAGCGACGTTTTGTGAAGGATCTGGGTTGCTAATGCTAAACTATTCCAAGATCTGCCACTCGTATGGCTTCTGCACGTCTTGGAGAAACTCAGCCAGATGGGGTGAGCCTTTAAACATGGAAGCAGAAGAAGGGGTATCCAATGAAAGCTGCTGGTACAACAAATCATCCAATTGAGGGTTAATTTATACCCAAAAAGATGTTTGGGGATTGTTGGGGACAAGTGATATGGACTTAGCGGAGATAGAGCGTCCCATCTCTACTCCAATCGAGTTTTTCCCTGCTCAATTATCCTAGTTGGCATTGCATACACATGTGGTTGACTAGGGCAATTGGCTGCATAATGCCCTCTTTGTCCACACTGGAAGCAAGTGTTCATAAAAGGTGCGCGTCTATAGTTTGGGTTGGAAGACCCAAGCCAATAATTGCTGGTAAGGTTCCAAGGTCATGGACAAACTGGGGAAGCAAACCTGGGCCAGAAAGGGTATATTGACTCATGTAAGGGATGACTACATTCCAGCGGTGGATAGCCCAGTCGCTGTACCTATATCCTGCAAGTGTTGGAGCAGGGGCAACAGAAATTTTTCAGGCTATGTTGTGGGCACTGTTTGTGGTGGAGAGCTGCCATAAGGCGTTCACAATCCGAATAAGTCTGATATCCCTGTCCAACACATGGTACATAGCGTTATATAGTTCCCAACATGGTTTGACAGCCGCCATCATCGCTATACTTACATCTTCAGTGGTTAAGATATTGGCCCCAAGCAGAACGTGTGCTTCCGCCAAAAACTGCTCAGCAAATTCTGAAAGAGTTTCGTTTTGGTCAAACTGTATAGTCATAAAGTCAGCTTTTCGTTGACACATCTTGGTAGCGCCCCCAAACAGCTGGATGATAATCCCTTTTACTTGTGCATAAGATAATGAGCTGTTGGGAAGATAGCAGGTCACCTGATCAGCGCTTTCCACATCCAAAGGGACAGCAACAATTTCGCTTTTTGTGAATCTGTAGCTCCTTCCAAAGTAAATTTAAACCGCTTAAAGTAGTCATGTAGGTTCCCGTCACAACTGAAAGGAGGTAATTTCTCAATATGAATGAATTCGCTTTTGTATAATTCCTTCTGCAAAGGGCAGGCGATATGTTGTCAGAGCGACTATGGGAACCATTCCTTGATGCGTTATCACACAGCTGGCTGGATGGACTTGAACTCATCAAAAAGGAATTGGAAGTGGTGGTGTCAAATGGGGGGTTCACTGTACCGCCCAATGGATATTCATTTGCTGATCCATAACATTCTTCCCCCAAGTTGCCACTAACTACCCCATTTCCTTCAGCTCTGGTATGCTCCACGAACTGTTTGTTGATCAACTGTTGCAGCGTTTCATATTGTTGTTGCAATTTCTGGTGGATTCCCCTTTCTTCGTTCAGTTGCTGTTCCACAGCTTGTATTCATGAAAGAACTTCTTCAGTTATATACTATGAGCAGGTTTGCTGTCAGAATGGAGGAGGACACCTCATTGTAGAGTAATTGACTTTCTAGTTGATTTCAACTATAGTTGCTTAGTGGGCCCTCTGTACTGAGCACCACTGTTAACTCTTGGCGTTTGGGCTCAATTCCGCCGAGTTGGGTTTGCACAGGGTATAAGCCACTGAGCAACCAAATTGGATGATATGAGGATCGCCAACTTTATAATAAACTTAATAAAATATATATGGAGCCATTGCCCCTTATTTTGACCTTTATTATAATATAATTGCAGCTTTTATCTGCACTCCCCTCTTCTAGTAAAAACGTCTAAACCTTTTATCTTCAATAAGACTCTTTATACCTTGGTTCCCCAGCTGAATGCATCCTTGACTTGGTACTCTTATATTTTGCTTCCCTTTTTGACTTACTCTCATTTGTATCAAATCTCGGCATAAATTCTCTCAATTCACCAAATGCCTCATTTCGAAGCACTTGAGTTACCAGTACTGGTTCAATTCCAGCGGATTCCATACATTCCACCATATTGACTTAGAGCTTTTCATCCAATCATAATAGAATTGCGACAAGGGTGTTTTTATAAATTAATGGTGTAGCTGCTGCAGCGGCTGAGTCCTCTTCAGTGCAAAATCTATATAAAAATAGCCCTTATAAGGGCAGAAGTCAATAAACCCAGCTGGTGCAAACGTGGCTGTTGCCAGCTCAACTATTGCTTTGTCAGCATATGGGAAGAGATGTCCATATTCGACGTGGAGGCAAAAGCAAATATCAGATCAGGGTAGGGTTAGGGGGTGGGGGAGGATTTGGTGGACTCACACTAAGTGTAATAATAAGTCCCTTGGAGGGAAAAATCGGCCTAAGGCATTAGGTGGGCTGGATGAGCCAGTCTGCACACGTTTGCCTGCTGGGTGGAAAACGCTATCAGGTGGAGCACCGCTGCCTCATAATGGGGCAGCAGGTGGTGGATCTGCAGACATAAATGGAAAACTGATGCGGTGTAGGTGGTGATGGAAAATTAATGGTTGTTTTTAATTAAAATCATTCAAAAAGTGATGTCAAGAGGAAAGAGAAGGGTTTTTATAAGCTGTTCAGTTTTTTTTTAGTACTAGATGGTTTTAACCCAAGGGGGGGGGGGGGGGATTCATCGATGTATAAGCTGTTCAGTTTCACCTCCTGTTTTTTCTTTTTTAGCACTACTTGTTTCTAACCCAAAAGGGGGACTGCCATGCATCTTTATTATCAAATATAATAAAAAAGGAAATATCATAATAAAAAATCCTGGTATAGCCCATAAGCTATCAGCTTAGGAAGCCATATCAGATGGTGAGGAAGCTTTGTGGAAACTTTTGTCTGGCGCCTGCTTTATCTGGCGGACCATGGCGGACAACATAGGAGTTGGGGCATGAGAAGCATGTGGTATAAGGAGGTAGAGTTGTGGAAAAGTTTGCTAATGAGGCCTTTGGAGACCATCACTTCAACATTATATGCAAGTTGATGCTCAGGAGAAGTGATGAGAGCCAGCACACAAGTAAATGACTTGATGCGCTGGCGATTTTGGGATAGCTGGAATTGAACACTAAAGTCTTTGCTGCATTTATGTAGCCACAGCTCACAAAAATGATAGATCTTTAATTTTTTACTTGGCATCTTCATCAAACTCATGAGGAAAATTCAGAATGGGAATCCCTTCAACAAGGGGTTCCATCGCCCCATGGAGATGCCGGGGAAAAAGGTGTTGGAGGGGAAGCTGCAGCATCAACTGCCATTTATTGATATTCTTATATAAAGGAAATCCATTTTTATGGTGAAACCTCGTTGACTTGAATTCATAAGATTTAGAAAACTTTTCTTTAAAGTGAAATCTGGCTTAATATCAAATTGGTAACAGCTATCATCAATCCAATCAATACACTCAAAAGGATTTAAATCACCCAGCATGAGGCTAGTGTAATGGCCTGATGACATGATTGAGGAAACCAACTGTAAAAGATAAAACTAGTCATCAGGAGGCCATAAAGTTTACGTCAGAAGGTCTTCCAAACCTCAAACATGCCCTAAATTAGAGCTGGGTTCAGGCCAGATATGCCCATGTTGGTCTTGGGGATTTACGTGATGCTCAGCCCTGTGTTACAGCAAAGGCGTTAAAAGCACTATTTATATCTTAATGGCGATGGTTTGGTTCAGTTGCTCAGAAAATGGGGTTTTAAAACCTGTTCAATTTTTGAAAACCTCTAAATTGTATTTTTCCATGCTTACAATCAATAATTTGAGTTCAGTCAATCTCAATTTATAAGATTTTGGCTAATGGAAGCGTGAGCTTATTGGTGCAATTGGGCTTTTAACCACTTCCACCAATTGACTATTCACCCCCAATTGTTTAAGTATGTTTCTATGAGTCCAATTTTCCTCGTCAGCCAACTTCTTAAAGAACATCCATTGAACTTTACACTTTTGATATGGTTTCTTGGGTGAATCTATGCGAGGACCTTCTCAAGGAGGTCTTTAAAAGTGTTTATCAGTTTGATATAACTAAATTATCACTTGTAACTTGTGCACCGCTTGGACGACCTGGTCCCTTCCATATCAAAGCGCCCAAGAACTCCTGAGCTGATCTTCACTTAAATATGGACTCCTCTTTGGGATATAACCAAGTTTGATTATTTATTTGCTCTTCTACTATATAACGCGCTGTACACCATTGCCCTGTGTCCTGTTAGCTCTGGTATTCTCCACGGTGCCATGTTTACCATCTTATTAACAACTAGTTCCATGGCTTTGTGGCTGTGCATCTTGCACCATCTCGGGGGAATGGGAGAGTTACATACACTCTGACATTAGTCAACCAACCACATTATTTAAATTCACATAAATTATTCATGTGGGGCTTTTGCTGAGTGCAAATTAGGTGCAATTGCCATTTGTCGTAGCATCAATGGGGCTCACCACTGTTTTCTATTTGTCCTATGATTGAGGAGTCTCAGCGTTATTCTCGCAACCCCAACTGGGAAGTGCCCACCCCTCTTGCTTGTAAATAGTGGATAATGATGCTTTGCGATCTAGGAGTCGTGATTCCCCAACTTTCCACTAAAATTAACAAAAACAATATAGTTAAAATGTGTTTTTCTTGGCACCGCATTTGGATGGTGCAGGTGGGATTATTAATGAAGGGTCTTGTGGTGATGGCCTTGGATAATAATGCACAATTCATCACCAAAATGGGTATGAGGGCTTCACGGCCCAAAATGCGCTTATAACGCTGTTTCTTTAAATAAAAACGAGCCAATTATCTTCTATTTTGGCTCTGATCTGGAACCCATTTAAGCATACCAAATCACTCCAGAGAACCCGCGCTTACCCTACCATAATTGCAGAACACAGGCGGTGGAAAATAAGATATCTTTGCAACACAAAAATGTTTATGCAACTGCTGAAAAAATGGTGGGACATGTGCCTTCAGTAGTAAGAGTGGCCAATTAGCACTTTCCATTCTATGATGCAAAAACATACCCTGGAGGCATGCTTATGCCTGGTGGAGATTTTTCTGGTGAGGTGTTGGCGTTTTCTTTTTGAATAAAGAAAATTTAGGTATTTTTTGTTGACTTCTACCCTTTCATCCCCTCTAGATAAAATCAGCACAATCATTTTTGGTGGATACTGGAGCCTCTGAGAAGTTTATGGACCAAGACCTGGCCGACTACCTTGGTCTAAACTACTTGCCAGTTGGTATGGTTAGGCTAGGACCTTCCCGAGGTATTCCCACGCTGAAAGTTCTGGTGTTAGTGGACTATCAAGTTGGCAAATACCATTTGGCTGACCACTTCCAAGCTTTTATAAGCCTCTTGTACCCCATTATTTTGATAGTAGAGTGGTGCGAAAGTTTGACTTCAGAACCAGCTTAAATGACAATACTTTATCCTTAACTTTGTAGAATGGTTATATTAATTGTCCTCTTATCTGAGTCTAATTCTCAGGGAAATCTTCCCAACTGGCCTATATAACACTCTTAGTCTTGCTATGTTGCTGAATCCCTCTCTGAAGGTGCCCTTACATTCCTGTTTGAAGGGTTTAAATTCTTTATTTGACGCGGCTTCATCCGGTGCACTACCAACTTATTCAGATCTTGAAAAAAATCTGATCTCACTGTTGATCTGTGCATATATTTTCTCCCATTTACCCTTTGACTGTACGGGAGAAAGCAAGTTTAGATGTGTAGGTAAGGAAAAGTAGTTTTTAGGTTTTATAATTCAGTGATCCTCTCCAGTATGCTCCCCACTTTTTTGTGGAGAAGGCTGATGTTTTTATACGCCCATGCAGAGATTATGGGAATCTCAACCATGTCACAGTTCCATATAAGTATCCCATCCCATTGAACTCACAGGTTGCACGCTATGTGGATATGACGAAAATCTTCTCCAAACTGGTTTGTTTAAATGCGTTCAATCAGATTCAGATCAAGAAGGTCTAGGAGTGGCTCACCGCATTCAAAACCAGAAATGGAATTTTCCAATCTTAGGTTATGCTCTTTGGGCTTAAAAATGCCCCTACTATCTTTCAAAGACGTATTGATGTGGCTTTGGGGAACCTGCTGAGGTATGCGCGGTATCCTACATGGATGATATCCTGGTGTTTTCCACTGATCATGAGTCCCATGCAGTACATCTTCGGCAGGTGGTGGAACATTTGAGGGCAGCTGACCTTGCGCTAAAGATCAGTAAATTTAAATTCTTCAGTCCCAGGTTACCTTCCTGGGAAACTTCATGTTTGCCCAAGGCCACATATTACTCCAGACAAGGAGAAGGCGATTTGTGAGTGGCCAACCCCAACTTTAGTCAAGGAATTGAGGAGTTTTTTGGGGATGTGTACATTCCTTAAGAAATTTATGACAGATCTTTCTGAGATGGTGGCGCCCCTGTATAAGGCGAGAGGAGCTAAAGTGCACTAGTGGTCCCCATTCTGAAGGATGCTTTCCATGCTATAAAGTGCACCCTGTTATCCAAGTCCATCCTTTGCCATGTAGATTAAAAAAATGAGTTCATTGTGGCTACTGATGCCTCCAACTTCGCCATAGTGTCGGCCCTGTTACAGGTAAGAGAAGAAGTAATAGAGCATCCATAAGTATATTTTCTGTAAAGATATTTCTGCCTGAGTTAAACAACACAATTGATAATAAAAAGTTATTTACAGTGGTTGAGGCGCTGATTTATTTGGCGTCATCATTTTCATGGCTCATCCCAACCCTTACGCATAGATACAAATCACAATACCTTGTTGTACTACCATGCATCCCATGTCTTGCCCCCATGGCAAACCTGTTGGCATGAGACCATGGCCCAATTTGTGTTTTCTTATGAGTTTACAAAGGTCAAGGAGAATGGTTTGGAGGATGCTTTGAGCTTCAACCCTCCACTGGCTCCCAATCCAAAGGAGGTAGATATGCATAGTACCAACTTGATGATTCCGCTGGGCAAGATTGTGTCATAACTTTCCTATCCCTTGGCCCACGGGTCAGCGCTTGCTCCTCTGGGTAATGCAGAGGAATATGGTGAGTTCAGAAATGTGGTCCTTTCACAGCCCTATTAAGTAGAATATACTATGGTCCTCTTCAAGTGAAAGTTGATCAAAGAAGATATTACCAAAGGTTACCACGTGAAGGACAAGATGGTGTGTTTCAGGGACGCCTATAGGATCCCGCTGGACCATTTCGCCTGGAAATCATCCAGGACCATCATGACGGAATCACCGTTGGTCATCCTGGGAAGGCGAATGTTTTAGAGCTAATCCGGCGCACTTATAATTGGAATGGGTTAGCCATGCAGGTTGCCAGGTAGTGTAAGGAGTACCTGGTCTGCAATCAAATGAAGTAAAATCACCAGCCCCTCGCGGGGTTGTTGGTACCAGTTCAAAAGGCTGAAGGGACTTGGACTTCTGTATCAGTGGATATTATCGTGAGGTTACCTGAATCTGATGGGTACAACGCCATCATGGTAGAGGTGTATAGTTTTATGATGTTAGATTACTTTATCCCTTGCAAAACCACAGTAACTGTGGCAGAGATGTCTAGGCTCTTCATATCCCATATGTTCGCTCTTCATGGGGTCCCCCAAGGGATAATAAGTGATTGGGGGCCCCAGTTTACTTCTGTCTTTTGGGAAGAGCTGTGCAAGACTCTTCAGATCCGTCTCTGCCTACAACTGCCTATCACCCTAATCAGATGGCAGACTGAACGAGTAGACCAGTGCTTGGAGCAGGTTCTGCGGCTTTACACAGCTGCAAACCATTCAGATTGGATTCACATCTCCCTCATTGCCCAATTCAGCTATAACAACGCCCAACGTGTATTAATCAGTTGCTCTCCTTCTTAGCCAACTATAGCTTCAACCCCATCTTCAACCTGGAGCCCAGTTGTGGATCCAAAGTGGAAGCAGTGGTGGATTATGTAAAAAGGATCAAGAAAGTACACCAGGGGTGAGCACAAACTTGGATGCGCTATACAGGCTTATAAGGAGAAACAGATGGGAAGAGATGGGTAGTTCCTGCATATAAGGAAGGGGATCACGTGATGCTGAATGCTAAAAACATCCCCATCAAGAACTTATGCAAAAAAACTGGTAACAAAGAGTATTGGGACTTACCACGTTCTCAGAAAGGTGGGCCACGCCTAATACCAGTTGAATCTTCCTTCATTGTTCCAGACTTTGCCATCTTCCATGAAAGTAAGCTTACGTTGTTTGAGGGCTCCACCAGAGACTCCAAAGGCTTGTCTCATGGATGAGGCGCTAGAGTGGGAAGTGGAGGAGATTTAGCCTCACGCAGAGTCAGAAGAAAACTTGAGTACCTAGTTTCCTTGAAGGGATTAAATGCAGCGTAAAACAGTTGGGTACAAGTGCGCAACTGCTCCCATGCTTAGGATCTGATCAAAATGTTCCATGAGCGGTTCCCTGAGGCTGCAGGACCTAAGCCTCAGCAAACCATCGCTGCTATGAAGTCGGCCTCAGACCATAAGAACTTTTCCCTGGCGAAAGCCTTTGGAGGTGGGTGGAATCTCAAAAGAACAATAAAGCAATGTCACGGCCTGATAACATGATTGGGGGTACCAACTGTAAAGATAAAGCTAGTCATCAGGAGGCCAATAAGGTTAATTTAGCAGTCCTTACTAACCTCAAACATACCCTGGACCAGCTCTGGGTTCAGGACAGATATGCCTATGTTGGTCTAGGGGATGTACGTGATGCTCAGACCTGTGTTACAGCAAAGGCGTTAAAACGCAATAGCTATATCTTAATGGCGATGGTTTGGTTCAGTTGCTCAGCAAATGGGGTATTGAAACCTGTTCAATTTTTGAAATTTCTAAATTGGTTCAGTCATACCTACAACCCATAACTTGAGTTCAGTCAATCTTGAGATATAGAATTGTGGCTGATGGAAGCGTGCGCCTATTGGTGCACTTGGGCTTATAACCACTTCCACCAATTGACTATTAACCCCCCAATTGTTTAAGTATGTTTCCATGAGTCCAATTTTCCTCGTCGGCCAACTTCTTAAAAAATTCCCATTGAACTTTACATTTTTAATATGGTTCCTTGGGTGAACCTGTGCGAGGACCTCCTCAAGGAGGTACGTTACAGTGTTTATCAGTTTAATATATTTAAATTATCACCTGTATCTTGTGCACCGCTCATGCCTTGGTCCCCTCAAGATCAAAACGTTCAACAACTCCTGAACTGAGCTTCATTTGATATGGACTATTCTTTGGGGTCTAACCAAAATTGGTTAATTATTTTTCTTATTCTATATAACGCGCTGTACACCTTTGCTTTATGTATCCTGTTAGCTCAGGGTTCCTCCACGGTGCAATTTTTACCATCCTGCTAACAACTAGTTTCCTGGAAGTGTGCCTTTTACTCGCACCATCTCTCTGGGTTTGGGACATCTACAGACACTATCCTGACAGCCAGCCACAGGAATTAGAGTTGTGGTAGCACCTAATTGGCTGCGAGCTGTTCAGTTTTAACCTCTGTTTTTGCTTGACAGCAGCATATAGATCTTCCAACTTTAATAGACAATTTTTTAATTGTCTCCTTCATATTTTTCAACTCAATTTTCGTGCCTCTATTTTTGATTTTTATTTACAGTCCATAAAATTTAAAAAGTTGATAAGTTTTGTTGGAAGTCTTATCTGAGGATTTTACTATAATAGTCATTACTTGATATTGTTATAATCATGTTTGCCCATGCTTTGTCATGGTAAACTCCACTGAATAAAGTCTATAGTATTATTTTGCTTTATTAATAGATACAGAGTCTAAAATCTAGCATTAAGTCTTTTAAATTGTTTAAAATCCCTTATTTAAGCCTAATACAGAGATTTGAAATTTATGTCAATAAGTTGCAGATTTAGAATAACCAAATTTGAGATAAAAGCGAAGAAAGATCCCTGCTACCAAGCTACACTTGCAGCGATGCAGCAAAAACTTCTCTTTATAACCCTAATTATCCTGAAACCTGCTGGCGCATCAATTCATTCACTTATATGACAGCTCTCATCACTTTTGCTGAGCATCAACTTGCTCAATACGTTGAGGCGATGGACACCTCTGGGCTCATAAATGAAGAAAACCCGCAACTATACCTCCTTATGCCCCATATTACTGATGTTCCCACCCCAATGCTGTCCGCCATGGTCCGCCAGCTAAAGCGGGTACCAGGCAAAAGTTTCCCCAAAGCTTCCTCACCTTCTAAAATTGTCTTACTAGGCTGTTAGCTGAGGTGCCATATTAGGAATTTTTTATTTCTAATAATCCCTTTGTTTGGACCATTTGCAATAAAGATGCGTGGTGGCTCCCCCTTTTTGAGTTGGGCACCACTAGTGCTAAAAATAAGATCCCTGCTACCAAATTGTTTCCCAATAAGTTGACTCTCAAGCCCTTTTGATCAAATCATATCACTGATCGCACCAATGAGATAGACAATCAGAAAGCATCAAACAAACGGTATTTTATGGAAAGACTTCTGGAATTGAACCTCTGCTTCCAAAATTACAAAAGGCTTGATTCCCATCAATGCATTCATGAGGGAATCATCATTAAAGAGCAATGAAGCGTCAACTAGGCAATTGATCTGGAAGGACTTGGAAGCTCCTGACAGTATGGAGCCATGGAGGTCCTTTTTCATCATGTCCCCACCTTCCCTATAAAATATTGAATCTTTATATATCAACAAAAAGTATATTTATACCATCTTTTTTGTCCTCATTGACCTCTCCACTAACTTTGCTTGTTTTATGTCACTTTACAAACATTGGTTTACAGTCATGAGAACTGATAAGCTGACATAAGTGGTGCTCACTACAGGGACCTCCAAGCTTTACAGTGAAAACATAAATCCAAAAAAAGTGGATAATGATAGCAATTAACAAGGCTAATTACTGACCAATCAAAAAGCTCAACTTAATGGATTAAATCATCTCAGTTTATGTAACTCCTGTACAGCCCAAAAATTTATAACCTTTGGTCATTTTTTTTTCACTCTTGACTCTGTTGATCAATATCAGTATCAACTCCAATATAAAGATATCAAAGAAGATATTCAGCATTTAATGAACAGCATTTACTCTGTTGGAGGCCGCTTTAATCATTCACAAGCCTCCTATGTGCCTTCCACAATATGAGATTTATATGCTTCAGCTTTGCTACCCTCAGCAAAACTGGCTTTTTGGATTAAAAGCTATCTTTATATCTACACTCATCCAACTAGACACCACATCCTATAAATAGTAGGTCTATATCATCATAAAGTAGCTCAACAATTAGGACTCACATAAACTTTGGCTTGTATATTGTTAATTTATATAATGCTGCCTCGGCCTTTGTTCATTTTTAGCATAGAAGAAGTCATATAATTGATTGACAATTGACAAAGGAAGCACACAACCAACTTGCTATGTTAGTAGCTAAATTTCAGGTTTCCTTGAGGACCGCTTTGTCAATATGTACAACTTCTTAATTCCACCTATAGAAAATGCCTCAATCAGATACAGGAACTCATCTGGTTGCTCCAGCAACATTACTAGGAGCTAGCCTCCTGAAATATCACCCTAGAATTGAAATTTCTGAGGGTCCAAGGGGGCAAAAGGAGGAAGGCCCAAGGGCCAGAAGGGCCTAATGATCCCTGCAGACCCTAAAGGCAATCCATTTCTTTGGTACCTACGACTGAAAATCCTGATAACTCCTAGATATAAGATATTTTGTCAACGCTCGCCACCTTATGAAATAAATAAGGAATGTGGCTCAAGCATTAAAGCTCCACTTGGATGAAAGTCTTACTAGATAACTGAGTTTTTGATCAGGGCTTTGTTGGATGAAATGATTAAATAAAGCGTTCGCCAAGCTCACAAACAGCAGCATCTCTCAACTTGAGTAAACTTGTTGAAGTTTCAAACAAAACTTAAGTGATTGTGAAAATCAGATGCTCCTCCAATGTACAAAATTCAAGCTTTAAAGGTGAAAGTTGCCCTCAAGGCCTCAGTTACCTCTCTAATCTGCTATTAAGTTAAATTCAGGACCTAGAAGGGTGATATGGCGTTTGGACCAGCAGACCTCTCAATACTATGAAGAAACTGAGAATCTTAGCCATCTAGTCCCTGCTATTAATAATCTTTCCACTCCATTAAGAATAACTTTAAGCTTAGTTTCAGGAATAGATTCTATATGGGAAAAAATTATTGCCTCCTTTCTGTATGCTTATGAGAGTTGAATGGGAGATTCACTGACTTTCAGAAGTTAAACTAAATTTAACCCTGTCTGAAAAGAATGGCCCATAAACTATGACTCTTAATTTGAAAATTCACACTTAAATGCAAAACTGTACTTTCCTAATTCAGTATTTTGGAAGCAAAGACTTTGCCAATTAAAAGCAGGAGGTAATGGCCCGTTGATAAATTGATTTAACTGGACAATAAGCTATACATTCTGGCAGATCATAAATTAGAGTCAAGGCGATCCTCAAGATTGAGTGAAAATTATATTGATGTGAAGTGAATCAATTGTAGTAATAATAGCTTTGAATTGTTGACTGGATCTTAAATCGTTGGGTTATTTGATAGGGGAAAAATAATATTAGCTGATGCTAATTTATTTTGTATCTATCTAAATTATCAGTGATTTTGGAACAAAAATATACTAATTATATCCAAACTTGGAATTTGTGGCTAGCGATTCCACTTAATAATACTTGACTATGATGACATGGGCCTGGGGGCTTTGTTGGTTAGGTCGCACTTAATATAATAGTCAACTTAATGACTTGGGCATGTGGGCTTTGTTGGTCTATGTCAAAATTAGCTTTTAATGTCAATTGAGTTTTTAATTAAATTAATTACTAATTAGTGGTACAAATCGCCTAGTTATGTGCTGCCAATTGCTTGAGAGAAGCATTGTTTCAGCTATTTTTAGACACGTCATAAATGTTGTCTTAAAATTTATGAGTTTGACGCTGACCATGGGGCTGTGTGAGATGTCCTTGAGTTGAAAGGATTGTAGACCCTCAGACGAAAATATTACATTTTTCTCTGGCTAAGTGTCATTGAAAATGTGGCTTCAAGGGTAAAATGTGGTTAAATCAAACCTTATATATTATCTCCAAAACTGATTCTAATCAAATTCAATTGTTTATCACTACAAGTTAGTTGTTTAATATGCAAACTTTTTGTATTTAATAATTTTCTGTTGTATTAAGTTGAGAAATTACTTAAGATCAGAAGGATCAGGGATGCGAGCCATTGTCCAAGTAAACAACATAATAATACAGCTTTGAAGTATCATTTCCAAGGAGTTTATATCTGAACTATTATCACCGTCTGGTACTACTATCATACCTTGGTAAACACCCTACTGCATTGGGTCCACATGGAACCTCCCCTCATTCTGAACACATCCTCTGAACCATCTGCTGCATGGGATGGACCATAGAGAACACAGGCACTGTGCAGGGAAGGGGACGACCCAGCCCCCACTTCAAATTGAGAAATCCAGAAAACCACCCCCAGAGAGACATGCTTGCTACAACCCCAACCATTGCTAGAATCAAATACTAGATGCGTTGGACATTCCCTACGACTTAGCCACACAGAAGCAGTGTGGAAAATGACGCACCACCCACTCCTACAGCTGAGAATAAGAGCCAACGCCTGGCGTTGTCTGAGAAGGACCTATAGGATGGCAGACCGCTCCATTTCCCTCCGCACAACCTGCGCAGTATGTGGAGGGGAGGGCTCCCTACATCACCGCCTAGAAACATGCCCCCCATCCAAAGCCATATGGAAGGAAGTCGCGCGCCTGCTTAAGATCCAAAATGAGCGGGAAATTTCTATATCAAAGAGCCTCCTCGCGCTCCAGATCAAGTCACCAATCCCATCTACCATCCATTCCCTAATGATACCCATTACAATGTGGACAATCCACACCATTGCCTTAAATGCTTTCAAGGGCAAAGTCCCAACCATTCATGGGGTTATCAACAGGTTCCACGTCCACTTATTGGAGCACTTCCAAGCCTGGCTCTATGGATATATGAGGCCAAGGCAACAGGCGCTAATAGAATCGTGGTTCCCACTAAGGTTCCTACAACAGACCCCTTCATTAACACCTGCTCCATAGCGGGGGAAACCCCCTCAGAGTAATGCACCAACCATCATACCTGGCAGTCCCACTGACAACAGGGGTAACTTGAGTACCGGGGTGCCCAATTTTATCTTTCTTCATTTTATAAACATATTCGGTAATGCCCATCCCCTGGTTGGCTTGCCTTGGTTAAATAAAATATTGTCACCGTCTGGTCTATTGTATCCATATAATAGACACTCAAAACTCCAACTTATCTCAGAAGATGAACCAGCCCAGTTGAAGTATGCCTAAAATTCAGCAAGTGGCGCTCATGGGTGGGAATGCAGAAGGTGACCACGCTAAGCAGGGGAGCAACCCTGGCTATATCAATGTTGGACATTTGCCCACTCAGATGTAAAAGAAGAATGTCTTGGGTCAAAATCAGCCAAAAAGGGGAAATTTTGGCCATTTACAAGTTTGTGATGATCCTAAGAGCAATTTGATAATAATGATTTCATCGACCAAAAGACCCTGGTTGATTCTCTGTGGAACTCCACAACTTAAGGTAATATAGTTTCAAATCTACACGAGCAATAACCACAAAATTGAGTAGTCAGATTACTCTGACCACACAGTGAACCCTGGGGCGTCAATCAGATGGTACTCCCCAGCCACAACCAGGTCCATCTAAGAACCTATGTAAGGACCACCCCCTTTTATAGGCTTGGTGGGGGTTCCCCAAGGTGCAAAATATTTAGCAAACAGGGATTGGCTAAAATACATCAAACATTACCCCACAGATACATGTTAGCCAAAACTGATTCCTCATCCATGGTTCAGCCAAAGTAGATTGAGTATTCTGAGCTTCAATAGTCTTCTTTCCCATATTTCCTAATTTGGATTAATCTAAGCTATTCCAAACCTATTATTGAATTCCTCTTGATCTTCGGTACAGTATAAATACTGATTTATCAGGCATTAAAGGGAATCATTTTTCCTTTCTTTTCCCGCGCTGCTAATAAAAAATCATAAAAACCAAGTTTTTTAGTTGTATTTAATTTTTAAAATTTATAAAACTTTTTTTGGGATCTAGCGATGTAAGCACCAAAGAGCACAAATAAGCTGGATTCCTACAAAAGGTGCTCACTACAGGGACACCTGTACACCTCAAAAATCCTCAAAATTTTGAGGCTTCAAACGCGAGTAACCTCCCACTTTTCCTCTTCACATTGAATCACTTCTAGTTGTTCTGAAAAAGCAACTAGCAAGCGCTCTATATTATCTCAAAGAACTTGAGTGGCGTATAATAAAACCGTTTTTTACAGATAAGTTCATCCCTGGCGAAGGGAGCTTTGCTACTTTTTTGTATGTTTATGAAGCTGCCATGTATGGCGCAACGGAAAAGCAAAAGTTCAACACATCCTTCCTTGTTTAAGCCGCCTAGTGCAAGCGATGATAATTACTTACATGGCCCCTTTGCACATCTGGGCAGAGGTGAAGGAGGTTCTTTTGGCTGAATTCGGATCAAAGCAGAGTCTACACAAGAAAAAAAGGCCTATATGCGCCTTATCATGTATGAAGGTAAACCGCCCATAGCCTTTGCTAAACGATTTTACCTCGCTGCGCAAAACTTTCCAACCTCTAACATGCTCACTTTTGATGATCTATCACCACCCTGTTAACTGGGTTAACTTTTCAGCCCTCTCTAGCCAGGCATATCACCTCAGTGAAACGCCATTTCAAAAATATTTTTGACATAAAGGAGGCCCTGTTAGACGTTGTCAAATTCCATTAATGTGCAGCCACCAATGAAGCTGAGGGGAAACCTTCCTTTCTATTCACTGAGGAGTTTCCACCTGTAGAACAGTTGGGGTGAGCTAACCTGTGCCTATCCTCCCTAGGGAACCTGTTCCATCAGTGCGACCTAAAACAAATATCCTTCTCTCCTGTAGGTATTAAACCTAAAATGCATTCACTACTATGTTTCTGGAAACGCTCACCAAAGCTTCTGTGCCTTCCCCTCCAGCCAAGCTGGTAGTCGCACGCCTTAAGACTACCCAACCTCATATGGCCGTCTCACCTACATAAATTGCGGCTTTGCCAGTGGTTGAATCTACCCTTGTGGATGAATCTGATGGGGTCATGATGATGTTGGCTACTACTTATTGGGAGCTCCTATAGAAGTGGAGGTCCCTGATCAATTGAACTGTGAAGAAATATACAAAACCACTATATCTGAGGAAACGTACCTCAGCCAAATTCTAGGGTGTCCAAAAGTTATTTACACTGCCAGCGACGGTGATGAGTTCTTAGCTGGTTTGAATTAACCTCTTCGGCGGGTTTATACCATAAAAACATCTTGGATAAGTACCCTGAAACTGCACGCAGTTTAACCTCCACTTTCCGGCTTAAGAAGGTCTTAGATTTTTCATCTAGCTTTGGAGGAACACTCACCAAGGTTAAAGTGGTCATTCAAAAAGTCCAGGTAATAGCCATACTGGATACTGGCTCCCCTGTTAATGTGATCTCTACTAATCTCATAAAAAAGAAAAAGCTGGCGCCTGACTTGGAGTACAATTAAGAGTTTGGAACCACTGGCCCTAATAACACTCATGCCATTGGGCATATTCTTCTCTTCCCATTAGAATTGAGAAGCTCATCATATCGGCCCCTGCAGTGGCCTTAGACAACAAAGCCTATGATATGCTCATAGATACCAAGTTTATTATTAAGTATGAGGGAATAATCAATATGAAGCAAGGTTTCCTCTCATTACTCAACTACAAAGTCCCACTAATCTTATCTAATAAAGAACCCAGCAAGCACGAATACTCTTGCCTAGTTGAATATCGCTTTTCAACTATGACTTTACATTACACCACCTCTGTGCATAACCCAAAGAAATTGCCCAATTCAGTGGATGCTAGGGACGGTATCCCTTTCTATGCTGCAGGCGAGGTCTTGATTAAGCTTGATGAACAACGAGTGGTTGATACAAAAATACGCTCCAAATCCCATCACTGTTTGTTGCACCTTGTTATGGCTAAATAACATGATAGTGGGCACCAACCCCAAGGATAAAGCTGGGCGACAGGAGGACCAGAATGTGAAGCTTCAAGCCCTCCCTGACTTCAAGCACACATTAAACCAACGCTGGTACAAGCCAAATACTCCCAGGTTGGTACTAGTGAGGTGCAGAACGCCTAGCCCCTTGCGTCAGCACAGGCGTTAAAACGAAAATTTCCTTCAATTAATGATGACGGTTCAATTTGGTTGTTTGAGGAACGGGGTTTAAAAACCGTTCCATTTATAAAACTATGCGTTTGGGTCAGATACAACTTCAATCAATTACTTGAGTGAAGTCCATTTCAGTGTAATCTACCAATTCAGTTGGGAGTGTTTGCCTATTGGTGATTAGGTTCTTGGGAAAACTTCAGCATACCCTGAATTACCCCACAAAGTTTAAATTTGATTTCCATGACCAACATTCCTTATTGTTCGACTTCTCACAATAAACCTTTCCCATTTTTCCCATTTTTACTTATGTTATCTCAAACGATTCTGTCCGCAGACCACTTTGAGGAGGTCTCACGCTACATTCACCATACCATTTTACATATGATTCAGTTAGCCCCTAGTGCACCATTGGTTCGCCCAGGTTCCCTCCAACCTGGGACGCTTACCCCTTTCCTCTTTATGCACCGCGTCACTTTTGGTTGGGTATTTTTTATAATGATTGCACTAGCTTAGTTAAGTTATTATTGCTCCAGCACCCTCTTCTGGGCTCTAGTACTTTTTGTACTAACATTTAGTTCCCTGGCGTTGGACCTGTGCACCAAGCACTACCATGCTGGGAACAGGAGAGTTATAGACACTCTCCTTACATTAGTCAACCAATCACTTAAATTTATGTACATGAACTTTTCTGTGTGGGACTTTTCCAAAGTGCAAATGGTGGGCGCCAGCTGTGGGCTTTGGTTGTGGCCAGCGCACTGCTGTTTCCTCTTTTTACTATGGGTTGGAGCATCTCAGCATTATTTTTTCTGCCTGCAATAGGAAAGTACCCACCCTTGTAATCATACCTAGTGGATACAGATGTTTCTGAGTCCAAAAGTCGTGATTCCCCGTCTTTCCGCCAAAATTCAAGAATTCAATTTAAACAAATGGGGTTTACTTATGCAGCACATTATGACAATTATGGCGGAATCAGCACAGATGGTCCTGGGGGTGTTGGCCTTGTATAACGTCTGGCATTCTTTTGCTGTTAGGGGAATTGGGTCATTCATGTCTAAAAACGCGTTTTATGACGAAAACCTTATCAATACCTCAGAACCGTTTATTAGCTCTTATGGACTGGATGAGGACTATATTGCTTATATCAGATTACCCCTGAGAACCCTCGTTTGACCCTTACTATGATCTGGGGCACTCAGGAAGTGGAAAAAGAACTTTGTTTCAAATATAATAAAGTATATGCACCTGCAGAAGGTGAGGTGGGATATGTGGCCTCAGTAATAAGAGTGGCTAACTATCCCTCCCCCTTCTATGAATCCAAAACATACCCTGAAGGTTTGCTCGAGCCAGATGAGGAATTTTCTGGTGATTTACTGGCTTTTTCTGCTTTAAATAAAGACCATTTGGAGTATTTTCTACTGACTGAAATCCTTTCCTCCCCTTTAGGGAAATTCAGCACCACTATTCTGGTGGATACTGGCACCACTGAAAACTTTATGGACTAGAGCCTAGCTGACTACCTTGGGCTGAGTTACTTGCCAGGTGGTATGATTAGGGAGTGGCGTCCCAAGGTATTCCCACTCTGAAGGTAGTTGGGACAGTGGACTATCAGGTTGGCAAGTACCAGTTGTCTGATAACTTCCAAGCTATCAAAAACCTCTTGTACCCTATCATTTTGGGTGTTGATTGGTGGCAGAAGTTTGAAGTTGGAACCAACCTGAAAGAAAATACCCTATCCTTAACATTAAAGAATGGTCGCACATTAGTTGTTCCTTTGTCTGAGGCTGACGCTCAGGGAGAATTGCCCCACTGGCCTCACTTTCACACTCTTAGCCTTGCCTCTATGCTGAAGCCCACCGTGGTGGTTCCCCTACCTTCTTGTTTGGAGGGTTTGTAAACTTCCTTTGATGCAGCATCAGCTGAGTTACTACCTTTTCATTCCGAGTATGACTGTGACTTCAAACTCACTGTGGATCTGGTGCGGACTTCTTCCCCTATTTATCCACTGACTGTCCAGGAGGAAGAGGCGTTGGATGTGTGGGTGAAAGAAAAGTTAGTCAAAGGCGCGTCTTTTCAGCGTACCTCCCCTGTATGCTCCCCACTTCTCTTTGTGGAGAAAGCTGATGATACTTTACGCCCATGTGTAGACTATGGGAACCTCAACAACGTCACTGTACAAGGTCTACATCTCATCTCTTTGGACTCTCAGATTGCGCGCTATGTGGAGAAGGCTAAGGTCTTTTCCAAGCTGAATTGCCTCAATGTGTTCAATCAGATTCTGATTAAAAAGGGACAAGAGTGGTTAACCGCATTCTGTACCAGAAAAGGGATTTTCCAATTTCGGGTCATGCCTATTGGGCTTAAGAAGCCCCTGCTATCTTTCAACGCCGCATTGATGCAGCGTTGGGAGACTTGTTAGTGGTATGCATGGTGGCTTACATGGATGATATCCTGGTCTTTTCTCCTGATCATGAGTTTATATGGTACACCTTCAGCAAGTGGTGGAGAGGTTAAGGGCAGCCCGCCTTAGGCTAAAGATCAGCAAATGTGAATTCTTCAAGTCCCAGGTCACATTTTTGGGAAACGTCGTGTTCAATCAAGGGCACATGATAACTTTACACAAGGAGAAGGCTATTCGTGAGTGGCCCACCCCACTTCAGTCAAGGAATTGAAGAGCTTTTTGGGGATGTGTACGTTCCTCAAGAAGTTCACTCCCAATCTTTCTGAGGTGGCAGCACCCTTATATAAGGCTAGCGGTGCAAAGGTGCTTCAGTGGTCCCCCATTTTGAAGGATGCTTTCCAAGCAGTGAAGTGCACCCTGTTGTCCACGTCAGTCCTTCGCCATGTCGACCCTAATAAAGCTTTCATTGTGTCTACTGATGCTTCCAACTTTGCCATAGCGGCTGCCTTGTTACAAGTAGGCGAAGATGGGATAGAGCATTTGGTGGGATATTTTTAGGAAAATGTCTCTGCCTAGTTGAATTACACCGTTTATGACAAAGAGTTACTAGCAGTGATGGAGGCGCTGACTTATTGGCGTCACCACTTGCATGGCTCCACCCAGCCGCTCTGTGTATGTACAGATCACCGTGCCTTTCTGTACTAACGCGACCCTCATGTCCTAACCTCATGGCAGACCCGTTGGCATGAGACCCTTGCCCAATTTTCCTTTTCTTATGAGTTCACCAAGGGCAAGGATAATGGTTTGGCGTATGCTTAAAGCCGCAACCTTTCTTTAGCTCCTGATTTAAAGATGGTAGAAGTTCATAAAACACAGGTGATGATTCCACCGAATAAAATTGTGTCACAACTTCCATTTACCCCGGCCAATGGGCCAGCGCTTGCTCCCCTGCAAAATGCGGAGTAGTACAGTATTTTCAGAAAGGTAGTCCTTTCTCAGCCACTATCAGCTGAATATACTATGGTACTTGCTAAGAGCGCTTTGAATCAAGAGGATCTATCCAGGGGTTATCACGTGAAGGATGAGATGGTGTGGTTTCAGGGGCGCTTATGGGTTCCTGCTGGACCACTGCGCCTGGAAATCATCCAGAACCATCATGATGACTCACCGTTGGTCATCCTGGGAAAGCAAAGACTTTGGAGTTAATACGTCGCACCTACAATTGGAAGGGCTTGCCTGCTCAGGTGGGGCGGTATTGTAAAGAGTTCCTGATCTTCAATCAAATGAAACCAAATTGTCAACCTTTAGCGGGGTGTTGGCACCAGTCCAGAAGGCTGAAGGGCCTTGGACTTCCCTATCATGGATTTCATTGTGGAATTACCTGTCTCTGATGGTTATGATGCCATCATAGTGGTGATGGACCGCTTTAGGAAGTTCGTTACTTTATTCCTTGCAGAACTACAATAACCGTGGCTGAGATAGCTAGGATCTTCGTCACTCATGTGTTTGCGCTTCATGGAGTTCCCCAAAAATTATCAGTGACCGGGGTCCCCAGTTTACTTCTATATTTTGGGAAGAATTGTGTAAGACTCTTCATATTCGCCCCTGCCGTTCAACTGCCTATCACCCCCAATCAGATGGGCAGACTGAACGTGTGAAGCAGTGCTTGGAACAGTTTCTTCGGTGTCACATCGCCGCGGATCATTCAGATTGGGTTTCTCACTTCCTATGGCCCAATTTAGCTACAAGAATACTTTACATTCTTCAAATGGTTGCTCCCCATTTTTCGCCAACCATGACTTTAACCCCGCCTTTAACATGGAGCCCAGCTGTGGATCTAAGTTTGAAGCGGTGGTGAACTTTGCCAAGACAATCAAGATGGTCCACCAGGGGGTTTCCACAAGTTTGGAGGTGGCAATGCAAGTGTATAAGGAGAACGCTGATGGCAAGCGCCGGGTGGGTCCAGTGTACAAGGAAGGGGATCTCGTGATGCTTGTACTTGTAACATCCCTATCAAGCAGCCATGCAAGAATCTAAGACCAAAAAGGATTGGCCCTTACCGCGTTGTTAGAAAGGTGGGCCATGCCTCATACCAGTTAGATCTTCCTACTTCATTTCAGATCTTCTCTGTCTTTTATGAGAGCAAATTGACGTTGTTTGAGGGCCCCCCATCAGAGACTCCTGAGGCCTATCTCGTGGATGGGGTGCCAGAGTGGTAAGTGGAAGAATTACTAGCCTCCCGCCATGTTAAAAGAAGACTTGAGTACCTGGTATCTTAGAAGGGTTTCGACGCTGCAGAGAACAGTTGGGTCCCAGCATATGACTGTGTGCATGCCCAGGATCTGCTTGAAGCTTCCCATAAGCGTTTCCCCAAGGCCGCTGGCTCTCAACTCAAACTGACCGTTACCGTGATGAAGTTGGCCCCAGCCCACAAGAACTTTTCCTTAGCGCAAGCCCTGGAAGGGGGTTGAGCCCCGTCAGGAGGAGAGGGTAATGTCATGGCTAAACGATATGATAGTGGGCACCAACCCCAAGGATAAGCTGGGCGATAGGAGGCCCAGAAGGTGAAGCTTCAGGCTCTCCCTGACCATAATCACACATTAGACCAACGCTGGGTACAAGCCAAATACGCCTAGGTCGGTACTAGTGAGGTGCAAAACGCCTAGCCCCTTGCGCTGGCCCAGGCGTTAAAACGAACAGTTTATTCAATTAATGACAACAGTTTAATTCAGTTGATTGGGGACAGGGGTTCAAAACCTGTTCCATTTACATAACTACTCGTTTGGGTCAGATCCAACTTCAATCAATTACTCAAGTAAAGTTGGTTTCGTGGTATTCTACCAATTTGGATTGTAGTGTTTGCCTATTTTGGTGATTAGGTTCTTGGGACCACTTCAGCAGACCCTGAATTACCCCACAAAGTTTAAATTTGATTTCCATGACCAACATTCCTTATTGTTCGACTTCTCACAATAAACCTTTCCCATTTTTCCCATTTTTACTTATGTTATCTCAAACGATTCTGTGCGCAGACCACTTTGAGGAGGTCTCATGCTACATTCACAATACCATTTTACATATGATTCAGTTAGCCCCTAGTGCACCATTGGTTCGCCCAGGTTCCCTCCAACCTGGGACGCTTACCCCTTTCCCCTTTGTGCACCGCGTCACTTTTGGTTGGGTATTTTTTATAATGATCGCACTTCTTTACTTAAGTTGTTATTGCTCCAGCACCCTCTGCTGGGCTCTAGTAGTTTTTTTACTAACAGTTAGTTCCCTGGAGTTGGACCTGTGCACCAATCACTACCACTCTGGGAACAGGTGAGTTATAGACACTCTCCTTATACACCTTATAAGTATTGAGGGCTTTAATCCCTTGGAGCCTTAAGTATTGCCTGGCGTCCTCAATCCAGCTTACCAGAGGCCTATTACTCTGCTGTTGAGGAACCTCACCACAAAGGACATAGTTGTAAGAAAACTCCAGGAGATTGGCAGAGGTTTGTTAGTCCCTGTGGCGGACATTGAACAGATTCACTCCATTGGCTCTACATTGGATATGACCCTTTCAACGTATAACTGGTATGTACCTTACCCAACTTATATATCTCGGTTTAGCCGACCCCAGATGAGCTGAAAAAGTTCATACTCTCCTAGATTACTATAGTGACATATTCTCCAAATCTGATAATGACTTTGGGCATATGAAGGGCTGATGCCACTCCATCGATGTGGGTGATGCCCACCCTATTAGGTCCAAACCTTATCGCAAGTCAACGTTTGAGAAACAGCAAATGAGGATGGAGCTCCAACAGTCACTAGACGCGGGGTTACTAGTTCCTTCAATAAGCCCTTGGTCTTCCCCTCTTTTGTAATTAAAAGGAAAAATGGAGCTCATCAGATAGTCATGGACTACCACAAGTTAAATAACCTCACAAAGAAGGATAGCTATCCTATCCCCCACATTGATGACGCCCTGGCTCAACTCTCTGGCTCTAACTTCTTCTCCGCCATGGACTTAGCTAGTGGCTATTGGCAAATGGACCTTTCTCCTGAAGACCAGGAGAAATGCACTCCCATTTGCAGTAAAGGTCTCTTTCAACCCACTCAACTACCTCAAGGGTTGTTCAACGCACCTGCAACTTTCCAGCGTACTATGTACCATATTATGCAGGACCTGATTTTAAGTTCCGTCATTGTCTACCTCGATGACATCACAGTATTCTCAAAAACATCTAATAAACACCTTGATCACCTAAAAGAGGAGTTTCAACGGCTACGTGAGTCAAATATCAAGTTAAAACCCTCGGAGTGTACCTTTTTCAAAAGGAAACTAATTCCTTGGACATTCCATTTCTCAAAAGGGAATTCAACCCATCCAAGATAAGGTCAAAGCGATCTCAAAAATGCCTCCCCCTAAAAATTTAAGGGATATCCAGGTATTTCTAGGGATGATATGGTATTACCATTAGTTCATCCATAAGTTTGCCCAGCTCAGTAGACTCTTGTCCTCCTATTGACCGAGAACACTCCTTTTCTGTGAGGGTGCTTACAAAAGGCCGCTTTTGAGACTCTGGAGCAACTTCTGAAACAACTCCCTATCCTACGGCACCCAGATTATAATAAATCATTTATCTTGTTTACCGATGCCTCAGACTAAGTTATTGGGGCATCTTAGCCCAATTAGTGAAAATGTTGTATATCATCCTGTTCCTATTTTAAGATGTTATCAAAGGCGGATTCAACTACAGTGTAATGGAGAAGGTGTACCTTGATGTTCTGTTAACTGTTTAGCACTACCGTCCTTTCCTATATGGAACCACCTCCACTGTGGTTACTGACCACGCTTTCTTAAAATGGTTACAGAACATAAAAATCCTACTAGCCGGTTAGCTCTCTGGGCTCTAAAGCTCCAGCCTTATGAAATGAAGATTGAACACCATGCTGGAGCCTGTCACATAGATGTTGATAGGTTGAATTGGCTACCAGTCCTTCACTTGGATAATAGTGAGGCGGAAAGGTGAAATGACCTCTTAATGACCCCCATTGACTGAGAGGATGAGGATGATCCTGTATAAAAAATGTTGCCTGGCACTCCTGTGACACCAAAGTGGAGAACGAGAATTTGTATAAGCAGGTGAGGGAAAAATGGCTGCCTTACCTTCAGCCCTTGGAATACGTACCTGCTATCCTAGAAGCTCACTCCACTTTAGGTCATGGAGTGGAAAAGAGAATTTATGAGTGGATTAATGATCGTCTTTATTGGGATGGAATTATGAAATCTATTGTTGATGTCTTGGAAGCCTGTCTAAAGTGTAAGAAGAAATCCAGTTTCAAGACTAGATATCAGTATCAACCAACTACCCCTCAACAACCGTTCCACACCATCAAGCTGGATGTATTAGGTCCCTCCCTCATACTACTAGTGGAAACTGATTTATCCTTGTAGCCATTGACCACTTCACTAAGTGGGTTGAAGCCGTGGCTATCCTTTCCCAAACGGCCAAGGCTACAGCCACCTTTTTGCATCAGAATATTTTCTTTTGACATGGCTGTCCTCAAGTACTACCTTGTGACAATGGTAATAACTTCACCTCCAGAGTAGTAAAAATCCTGGCCACATCCATGGGAGCTCAACAAATTTTCTCTGCTCCATACAATTCATCTATCAACTGGACTGGGGAGAGAGCAAATGGAACCTTGGTTCGCATTCTACAAAAAATGGCCTCCTTTGATCTACTTCACTGGGATCAATTCTTACCCGGTGCCCTTATAACTTATTGGATCAGTTGTTATTGGATCTTGAAAATGTCCCCATTTTGAGTCTTGTATGGGCGGGAACCAGGAATACCTGCCCTCTTATTAAGGATGTATTCTCCTCTAAAGTTAAGGAACTCAAGAAAGTCATGAGAAGATTGGCTCAGCTCATCATCCAACTCCAAGCTGAGGCTATGACCAATTTAGCAAAAACAGTGACTAAATAAGGGAAGGCTGCCAATGAGCTCAAACCCCCCTACCTACATTCCAAGTGTCTGACATGGTATTATACTACCATAATCACATCACTCCTAGAAGCGGTAAGCTTGTATCAATTTGGGAGGGTCCTTTCACTATCACTTATAAAAGAAGCAATGAGTACTCCATAAAATCCTTGGCTACAGGGATCACCATTAATTGGGTACATGGCCGCTTCCTACAGCCTTATTCTCCCCCCCCCAACATTCTTGAGGGGGGTGATATTGGACATTTTCCCTCTCAGCTGCAAAAGAAGAATTTCTTGGGTTAAAATCAGCTGAAAGGGGGAAATGTCGGCCATTTACAAGTTTGCAATGATCCTAAGAGCGATTTTGATAATAATAGTTTTTCATTAACAAAAAGACCCTGGTCGATTTTAGTGGAACCCCACAAATTGGGATAACATGAATTTGAATGCTACACAGCAACAACTACAAAATTGAGCAGTCAGATTACTCCGACCATGCAGTGGAATCTGGGATATCTGTAAGATGGTACTCCCCCAGCCACAACCAGGTCCTTTCAAGCAACTATGCAGGGACCACCCTCTTTTATAGGCTTGGCGGGGGTCCCCCATGGTGAAAATATTTAGCAAGCAGGGATTGGCTGAAATACATCAAATCGTTACCCCATGTGTATGTTTTAGCCAAAACTAATTCCCCATCCATCGTTCAGTCAAAGTGAAGCGAGTATTCTGAGCTTTGATAGGCTGCTTTCCCATATTTACTAATTTAGATTAGTTTAAGCTATTCCAAACCTATTATGGAATTCCCCTCGACCTTTGATACAATTTAAATACTGATCACTTGGGTATTGAGGGGATCACTTTTCTTTTCTTTACCCGCGCTGCTTTTAAAAAAACATAAAACCCAAGTTTTTTAGTATTTCTAGTTTTTTAAAAAAAACCTTCTGTGGGATCCAGCAGCATAAGCACCAGTGAGCACAAATAATCTGAATTCCTACAATCAATTTTTAAGTATGAATTTACAAAGTTTCAAGACTCAGTGGACATAATGAGTCATTAATTTTTTAATCTCACTGAAGAAGTTACTTTTATCAAGGAGGCAAATAATGCTCTACATAAATGAGTGAATAGTTTAGAGAGAAAAAAAATTAAAAAAAGATCAAGTGATTTCTTCTCTTCAATTGCAAATGGCCAATCTGAATGAGAAAATTGCAATATTGAATGGATTGGGATGATGGTCAAAGTCAGCACGCCCAAAGCAATTCTAATGAAAGTAATGCCTCTGAATGTGAGATTTTTTATGAGCCACATCAGCAATCGCCACGTAGAATGTTTGCTTTGACCAACCCAAGTTCCTCTAACCATGGCGCGGCGCCTCAGAGCCCTGATACGCCTGGTTCAAGCCAGAGAGAAGTAATCGCAATACTCATGAGCAGGAGAATGATAATTACAAACTGTCAAACCTTACTGACTTCAATAGTAATGGAAATATATCCACTTTTATCAAACACTTTGAATTGGCCATGTATGGGGCCAGTGACCATAACAAAGCGGCCACTATTATCAACTGCTTAGATGAATGGAGTATTGAGTTAATTATGCCTCATTTGGATGAAAACCCAACTTATGCCAAAGTCAAAGGTGCTGTGCTATATTAATTTGGAGGTTCAGAACGAATGTAACTATAAAATTCAAATTGATGAATATCAGCTCTAAGAAAAATGAAATGATTGATGAATTTGCAGATTGATTCTATTGTGAAGCTCAAGTTCTTTTAGGTGCAAAGGCTACGTTTGATTTTGATGCTAAGATTGCATTAAAACATGCAGTACAAACTTACTAAAATTTGCCAAACACCTTATTGTCTGCTTTTGTGCACAACCTTGCAATGTCTGAACTAATTAATTATCTGCATGGATGTTCACAAAATTATGGCCCTCCCAATACTGGATATAAATCAGGACTTGCTGCCTCTGTTGGAAAACCCTCAACACTAATAATACTGACATTGATCCACCTGTGAAAACTGAGCAAACCTTAAATACAAAGGCCTCACACCCATTAGATGAGATTACTTGCTATAACTTCAATTGTAAATGACACTATTCTTCCCAATGCCATCAGCATAGTGTTAATGTAGTCCTTCCATATAACGCGCAGGTGAATGGAAAAGAACAAGCACAATAGATGCGGGATGTTCTATTGTGCCAAAAACACCAGTCCCACCTGACCAACACAATAACACAGGCCATGGGGCCTTGATTACTAGCAAAACAAATTCTATTTAAGCACTGAATGAATAATTTATAAACAACATTTGTTGACTCTCTATCAGAGTAAGGTTGTCATACCTGAAGCCTCTGAAGTAGTCGCTAAACTGTATATACAGCAAATAATTGAAAATATCCCAGCCAAAGGGCCAAGTACTACAGCAGATAACCCAAGCTTGAAGGGGTGTATATAGCTATGCCAATTTATACATTTATCACAGTATGTCATAGCATTGGAAATACTCTGAGACATACTCTTAACTCTTTGTTTTTTTTAGTACTAGATGGTCCCAATACTCTTACTCTTAATTCTTTGGATTCTTCCCATATCCACTTAATAATCTCTATTGATTTTATTAAAAAAGCAAAAAAGGAAAAAGGAAATAGGAAAAAAATATAAAGCCTGAAAAAATATAAAAAAATGATAATAATAAACCTTATATAAAGAAAAATAACAATTAAGAAAAATAAATTTAACATCGATGAATCCCCCCCTTGGGTTGGGACCATCTAGTACTAAAAAAAAAAAAAAAAGAAAAATAAATTTAATTCATGATTCCTAAGCCCTCATTGCCACTGGGGCTAAATAACCCTTTTTTGGGAGGAAAGATTGAGATTGAATCCAAGTATGCTGGTTTGGGTTCTCTGAGGATAGCTGGAGTTGCAGCAGGCGTTGAAGTTAAACTTTTGGAAAACCTCAAAGTATAGCTGGTTGAACCAGCCTAAGAAACAAAGGCAAAATGCCTGAGCTAACTGTACCATGCAGCATGAAATTGTGGATTTTAAGAATAAAGGTTTATCCAGGGCCAAAAAGGCTACTTATGTAGCATCATATTCTGAAGGTTGAGAAAAATTTGATGTTGTGACCATGGAAAAAAGAATACCCTCCACTTTTATCTAGTCAAGGAGGGGGAAGTGTTACATGGTTGACTGGACCTAGATTGTTGATAACTTGATAGGGGAAAAATAATATTAGCTGATGCTAATTTATTTAGTAATATATCTAGATATAGTGATTATGGACCAAAAATATCCTAATTATATCCAAACTTGGAATTTGTGGCCTAGCGATTCCACTTAATAATATTTGACTATGATGACATGGGCCTGGGGGCTTTGTTGGTTAAGTTCTACTTAATATAATAGTCAACTTAATGACTTGGGCATGTGGGCTTTGTTGGTCTATGTCAAAATTAGCTTTTAATGTCAATTGAGTTTTTAATTAAATTAATTACTAATTAGTGGTACAAATCGCCTAGTTATGTGCTGCCAATTGCTTGAGAGAAGCATTGTTTCAGCTATTTTTAGACACGTCATAAATGTTGTCTTAAAATTTATGAGTTTGACGCTGACCATGGGGCTGTGTGAGATGTCCTTGAGTTGAAAGGATTGTAGACCCTCAGACGAACTTATTACATTTTTCTCTGGCTAAGTGTCATTGAAAATGAGGCTTCAAAGGTAAAATGTGGTTAACATCAAACCTTATAAATTATCTCTAAATTGATGCTTATAAAATACAATTGTTTATCACTACAAGTTAATTGTTCAATATACAAACTTTTTGTATTTAATACTTTTCTGTTGTATTAAGCTGAGAAATTACTTAGGATCAGAAGGATCAGGGATGCAAACCATTTTCCAAGTAAACAACATAAGAATACAGCTTTGAAGTATCATTTCATAAGGAGTTTATATCAGAACTATTGTCACCGTCTTGTCTGTTGTCTCCATACAATAGACACCCAAAACTCCAACTCTTCTCAGAAGAAGAACCAGCCCAGTTGAAGTAGGCCTAAAATTTCACAAATAGTTTGGCAAATTGAGGGAATTCTGCCAAAATATCAAAATAACAAAAACTCATAGAATGGAACAAACAGTAGATTACTAAGCAGAAGGGTGGAATTAACCTAGAATACCAAGATAAGAGTTGAGCAGAAGAATGAGAGGAGCAGGTTTTTTAGTAGTCCACAGATAGGTTCTGCATTTTTATATTATAATAAAAGTGTCAATCAGGGTGATTGCTCCTTATCTTAAATATATCAGTTTATTAAGGATCAGCGATCTGCACATTGTCCGTTCTTTTGCTTAGTGACTAATACCAAGTGAAAACTGGCTTGGCGGATATAACCTATATTACCAATAAGTCAACAGTGGTTCTAACTACGGGAAGTCACTGGTCAACTGTAGCATAAATGGCACTAGGGCATCATGACAAGCCTTCACTTTTTACGCTAAAATCTTATCAGATTTCATTATTAATATGATGGAGAAGCAATGGAATCATCCAATGAAAAACTGGCACTTTCATGGTGATGAAGCCAGGGGACAAGGATAATATGATAAAATTACAGCTAGGCGCTTGTCCCACATTGGTGTCAGATTTACAGGGCAGGTCCACAAACGTGACCCCTCATCAACTGCGGGGTATAATGGAATGGCTTTTGTGGGGGTATTGACTCTATGAAGATGAGGTGGGAGAACTTGCTCTGAAATAATTTATAACCAACGGGACCAAGAATCTTGTTACACGTTGTATATGTCTTACTTTAATGCAACCAAAATGGGATGTCTTGCTGGCTCAGCACCCATGGAACTGAGGGATACTTGGTTGCACACATGCATCCTTCGATCCACCAGCTACTGTGTGTGTTGGCCCAACATAACATTGAGATTGGGGACGTTATGTGGTTTGTTCAAGTGCAAAGGAATGATACTTATCTTTATTTGATTAACTTGATCACTCTTTCTTTGAGGTCCAGGGGGCTCTAGTGCATGTGGATAGTCATGCCATATATGTCTGCCATTGTTTGGACAAATTAGTTCCACAGTTGAATCATGAGTTACCCCAAGTAATAGGGGAACTGTTTGAATGGTGCAGCCTATTGGCAAAAAGGATCCAGGATTTGACAACATTGGGTAGCAACACTGAATGGTTTATAGTGTACCTGTCAGAGTGGGCTGAAGGGATTGATGCAGAGGTGGCTTGAATTAGAGACCAGGTTACCCTGACAGAGTGGCGGATGATGGATCATGTTGACTCCGTGGCAGTCAAATTTAGTCAACTCTATGTTGAGCGGAGTAACCAGGGGAAAGATGACCATATGACCAGCTGTTTTTTGGCGTCCTAATAATACAGAAGTGGTGGGTACGATTAATCAGCTGAAATGTGATATTCAGGTGTCTCAGAGCTGAGCCATTACCCTTCCATTCATCGATATAGTGGTGTATGCTGATATATGAGTGCATTTGAATACCCTTCACTGGGACAACAAGGATCTGGTGTGAGAACGAGTCACTCTTGTAAATCAAGTAGATGAATCAAACCAACAAGCGCGTGACACTGGACGGCAGAACGCGAGAATGCAGAGCACATTAAAGGACGTTCTCTCATGGTTTCAGGCAATAAAGCGTATACTGGACTCTGAGCAGGTATTTCACTGCAAATTGCATAGTGAGCTTGAAGCGCTTTAACAGGGGTGCAAGACGGCCGGTGTTGTACTATTTGGTCAAAGCTGAGCGAATAATTGATGAAAATTTTGCTAAAAAGCCTGGTGTAAGGGAGGAAAGAGTGCAGTCAGCAGTAAGTCTGGAGAAGAATGCTACAGATCGGCCAGCAAGTATTTCTCAGAGGTTGTGGCCATTCCTCCTTACAATCCAACTCCTTTCTCAGTCCACTTTGGCGGATTTGCATCCATCCATGTGACCTTATTCTAGTCCAAAAGGGGATATTCCCCTCAGCTGTTCAAACCTAATTTGGCTGTTCCTCATGCCCGGAGTCTGGAGCGAGGTGATTTTGTATAAATTAAGTAGTTACTTCCCCTTTAGTTGTGATGGGAATATGCACAGATACTTTAAATGGTTTGAATTCACTGTGGAAGGGTAATTGGATTGAGGAAAGTAAAACTGTTTCTTTCTGCTCTAGATATTGAGAGCGCCAACCAGGTCACCTGTTACCTCCGAAAATAGTTACATATCTTATCAAGAGGTGAAGGAGACTGTGCCCTATCTGTTTGGGGGTGCAGCTAAGATGGCGCAGTGCAAGGCCAAAATTTTGACCATATAGTTTCACAAGAAAGAGTCCCTGGTGGAGTGTGTAGAGTGGTTCACAAATGAAGCTCATGTGTTAGTGGGAGCCAATATCTTAACCAATGAGGATGTAGGTATAGCCATGACAGCGACAGTTAAACCATATCATGAACTGCATGATGCTATGACTCACATACTGAATAAAGATGCAGGGCTTCTTCAAATCGTTACCACTTTGCATTATCTATGTTATGTTCATGCTCTCAATGTGGAGCGGAAGACTCCTGCTACCGCTGCTGCATACTCATTGCAAAATAAAAAGAAGCGACCCAGTTATAATACATTGGGTAATAATTGTCCACTCTATATGTCCGCGGATCCTTTCCGCCCTCCTTATGCTAAGCCGCCCCATCTCTGGCCTACTTTCATTACTTTGGTAAACTTTTGACCAGGCCCTTCAGGTGCAAACTATATAACAGGAGCCATTTATGAATGCTTTTGTTAACTTTTGGCGGATTTTCTTGATTCTGCCAAATGAGTTGCACAGGGTAAAACTCACTGAGCAACGGACGATCAATATGAGGATTTCTGGCCCTCTACACTAATAATAAAGACTTTGTAAGAAGCTATTGCCCCAATTATAACGTTTTTTTTAATAATAAAAAATTAACGGCTACTTCTATTACTCTTTTCTTCCCTTCTCTTTTTTTGTAAAACCCCCCTCTTTCTCACTCTCACGCATAACTGTTAATCCTCAGTATTCCTCGGTGGATTAACACACTCTGCACTGCAAATCCCTTATTTGCTATAATCTAAGGGCTTCATTCAAACATTGGGGCTTACGCAGAATTCCCTTGTTTTGCCAAACCATATTTGCTTTATTAACATACTTCACATTGACCCAATCTATTGCACTATCTCAAGGCATGATTTAATTCTAAATTTTTGATCTGCCATAACTATAGTTTATTTTCTAGTCATATCAAGATCTTGACATTACCCCACTTGACTGGATGATAAGCTCCTATTGCTTGTATGGCCAAAGGGACTTTATGTGTACTCACTTGATAATCTGACCACCCATATGTTCCTTAATGGTGTAGGCATCAAGACAAGTCTTCTCAATTATCTCAAACAGTCTGATCCATATACTGGAAAGCTTGTTCCTTCTTCTAAACCCATTTTGATTGTGGAACAAGGTAAGATCTCCTACCCCAAACTGGGTTAGGCTGCTGCGTCTACATTGGTCAGCCATCTGATCCCAAATCTTCTTGGATAGACTAGTGGAATATGCTTCAGTTTGAAATTTAATCAGCATGTCAGTTAAGGCAGAAGAAATAGCGTTGGGGCTCAACTCCACCGTTATTCTCCACACAGGAATAAAGCAATGCTAGCAACGCTGGATGTCTTCCATAAAGTAGTTGGAAAGGACTCTTTCCATTTGCCAAGTATTTGCTAATATTGTATGCAAAGATAGCGGTGGATATGAGGGTGCTCCATTCTGATGGACAATCCTTTACAAGTTTGCAGAGAATATTTACCAAGGTTCCGTTGACCCATTCTACCATTCCAATAGATTCGTGGTAATAGGGTGTAGTCAAGACCACGCGGATTGCCATTAATTAATTTAACTTGGGCTTGATATGTGATATAATATTAATCTATTGTACGTGAGGATAAATAGTGGACCGTCATGTCGCTGTATGACACACACCATGATGAACTTGATGGTGGTCAGCCCCTAAATTGTTGATCGCCCTTGCTTCCACTCATCTTGTCAAATGGTCAATGGCTACTATTATGTAATTGTAGCGGTTTGTGCCAGTCAAAAGAGGCCCACCACTTCCAGAGAAATAGTATGCCATGTGAAACGAGGCTTAACCAGCTGGTAGGTGTTCTTCTAGTTGAATGGTTTCTCACTTGACACTGATGACAATAGCTAACCTTTTTGATCACATCAAAGTGCATACTATCTTAATAGTAGCGGGGTTTCAAGTACTCCGCTTTTCACAACCCTCCATGAACTACCACTCTATGAGCGTATATATTAATTTCGAATCTAGTTGAAGTGAATGGAAACTTAGCGTTTATTTGCCAATCCGCTTATATAGTTTTCCATCACGCACAAAGGTATTTTTCTGCAGCCCATCCAGCACTTTGATCATCTGTGGCGTCTCATCAAGATATTTGCCCACATTAATCTTCTCATAAGTGATGTCTGCCAAATCCACCGTAATGGCGACCATTAGTAATTGAAAAAGACAGTCTTAATTTTGATAATTTTCTCCCAGCCAGTGTACAATCTCAAAATCATATACTTGAATCTTTAAGGCCCATCACATGAGCCATCCCTCAGGTTCACAGTGATTCAGCAGCCAATGCAAGGATGCATGATCCATTACCACATTGAATTTCATCCCATGAAGGTATACCTGGAACTGTTTATAATGCATTTTATTGGTAAGATTTCCTTCTTGGTCATGGTGTAATTTTGTTCAGGACTTGTTAAGCTTTGGCTACAATATGCCATGGGATGCTTCACACCATCATCATCTCTTTAGGATAGCACTTCCCTTAAGGCGAAAAGGGAAGCATCCGTTTGTACAATAGATTCCTTCTCAAAATTTGGGTATTGTAAAAAGGCCTTGCTAGCCAACATGTTTGTAGAACATCAAAAGCTTTTTGACATTATTTCATCCAGTTGAAGGTGGCATTTTTCAACATCAAAGTTCAGAGCCCCAATACAGATGAATTTGGGAATGAGCCACTGGTATTAACTAACCATCCCCAAAAACACCTGAATATCGCGCTTATTACCCAGTTGAGTCATCTTAAGCATAGCTTCCACATTTACCAGCTGAGGACTAAACCCTTTGGAGTCTACCAACAACTGATGTATTCCAACTGCTCCTTAAAGAAATGACACTTTTAGGGCTTAATTTTGTTGTTAGCTTCAGTTAGTTGGTGGAAATCTTGCTCCAAGTGATCAAGATGGTCTGTGAATGTCCACAAGAACAATTTGATATTGTCAAGGTAGTCTAGGACGCAAGACAGCATTATATCACCCAAAATAGTGTCCATAGCCCGCTGAAACGTTGCTGGGGCGTTGCACAAACCTTGTGGCATATGAGTAGGCTGGAACAACCCTTTTGAGGTGATTATAGTGCACTTCTCTTGTTCTGCCGCTGACAACTCGATTTGCCAGTAACCCAATATCAAATCCATAGTGGAAAAATATCTGGCCCTTCCCAGCCGATCTAATGCATCATTGATTTGCAGAAGTGGATACAAGTCTTTTTTGTAATGGTATTATGCTTCTGGTAGTCAATTACTACTCGATTGGAGCCATCTTTCTTTTTGACAATTAACACCAGGGACGCCTAAGGACTCTTTGACGGCTCTAACATTCCCTGCTCAACCAATTTGTCTATCTCAGCGGATACAATTTCTTCTGCCATTTGGAGCTATGGTAAGCTTTGACCGTTTAGGAGAGTGGTTCCCAGTGCATAAGCGATATAAAATCCCACATGCGCATCCCAAATTGTGGTCATTAGCTGCAAAGATGCTCTGGTATCTCTCAAACAGATCCATTACTAATCCTTCTGATCCTCCAAAAGGAGTTAGAGCCTCCCGAGGAACCATTGTCATTACGCTGGATGAAGCTTATAATGGAGCCTGAGATCATCTCATGAATCAAATCCATGTATCCAATGAACCGCATCAATAGGAACCAGATGCAGATAAGCCACCACTTGATGCCTTTGCATCTTCATAGATTCCTTCTGCAGGTTGGCTATCAAAACCTTCACTTCCTCCTTTCCTGGTAACAGAAGCTCAAGAGCCACAAGGGGTTTGAACCATGATTGCTGATAGGGTCCCATAATCTCACCATATAGACTTTCCATGATATCTATTTTTGAGCTCTGTCCCTATTATGACCTGATGCCCAAAAGGTATGCTTAAAGCACTCGTTACTTTCAGCGGAATACCATTGTACTCATAAATCCTATTAGGAAGCACCCAGGTCCTCTGCTTCATCCACTGATATTGAACAGGAATCATCCCATCATTGTATGTAAGATTAATTTGGCTGAAGCGGATGGAGTCCTTTTGGGATTCCACTGGAAGTAAAGTAAATGGAGATCTGTTGGACTAGAATGCTAAAGGTTTCTTCCGCCATTTTGACCACAGCCCCAAATTGACACATGAACATGGTTCCAATCAGCATGTTGTAGTTGTTATTATATAAAACCATAGCAAGAGCAGATGCCCCAACTGACCCAGACCTTAAAGGCAGTACACTTTATGCACCCTCTGACACAGTGCGCTGTGCCCCTGTGGTCCCATACACTATTTGGTGTTCCACATGAGGCTTCTGTGGAAGCTTAGCTACGAGCTTGGTGGAAATTATATTAAAGGGAGCGCCAGTATTGATAATTGCCCTAATTTTTGGTATTTTGTACACAAATGTCACTGTATGTACACTCCAAATAAGAAGAACCGTTGGTGCTTATTAAATAAACATCCAAGGGATTTTGGTTATTCAGAAAAGTGGGAATACCAGCGCTGACATGTGGAAGAGCTGGACAATTTTCTCTACTGGAATCGCCACTTCCACCCCTTTAAAGCTGCGACATGTGTTAAAGGTTTGCCGCCAACTGTATCATTCTTCTCAAGAATTTTCCAGATGTATGGCTTTAGCACCTCTTGGTGGAACTCTATGACTGAATTATTGGGGTCTCTCCCTTGGCTTGAGGCCAATATATTGTAAGAGATCTGTGATACAATAAATCGTTGAATTGAATCCTAAACTGACCTCAAGAGATTTGTGGGAATCTTCAGGGACACTTAGATCTGAGTTAGCGGAAGTAGAACATCCCATCTCTACTCCACTTGTCCTTTTCCCTGTTTGTTTAGAGCAACTGGTACTTCATGGATGTACAGTTTGACTGAACAGCTACCAGAATAATGGCCTCGTTGGACGCACAAGAAACAAGCATTAGTAAATGGCAAACATCTTTGCATTCCCCATAGACCCAGGTTTGAAATTAATTGCTGGGTTGTAATGTGTCCAAGGCTGAACTGGCTGAGTAAAATGGGGGCGGAAAGAACTTGCCAGAGCAATAAGTGAATGAGTATTCTGTAGCGGATATTAATCGTTTTGTTGTTGTCTCATATCTGGTGGGGATTCTGTAGCAGTAGTAGGGGCTTTCCATTCCACATTGGGAGCACTAAAAGTGACAGATAGATAGCGCAAACAACTAATGATTTTTAATAGCTCTGCATCCTCATGAAGAATGTAGGACATAGCATTATCTAGTTCTCAATATGGCTCAACAGCGCCATCATTGCTACGACCACCTCCTCAATAGTTAAAATATTTTCTCTATTAACACATGAGACTCAGTTGTTAACCTCTCTGCAAACTCCACCAAGGACTTATATTTGTGAAAAGATATTGTCAAAAACTCTGCCTTGCGTTGATATATTTTCACCTTGCCCCCAAACAGACGGATCACAGTCTCTTTCACCTCTGAGTAGGTTGCAATACTATTCGCAAGGTAACATGTGACCTAGTCAGCTCTTGCAACGTATAAAGTGGATAACAACAGTTTGGCTTTCCGCCAATTGGAAGCCCCCTCCACTGTGAATTCAAACCACCTAAAGGATCCAGGTATATTTCTGTCGCAGTTAAATGGGTGCAGGTGATCAACGCAAACACCTTCCTTCCCAGAAAAACTATCCCATTTACGCTCTGCGCAGTATAGCTGCTCTGTAGTGTCACTCAAGTGGTCGGCAAGTTGGTTGGTTTGGACCCCCAATAGGTGCATTTAGTGGAAGGCCCTGGAAAGCTGCTTGGTTATACTTTTATTCTTTCGGAAAAGCACTTTTTGAGCCTGAATTAGTGTATCCATGGCAAGCTTCAGTTCCGCGTATTGAGATAATTAATGAACTGAGGTAGCACCTCATCAAAACGAGCCAGTTGCGCCATAGTGTTGGCAAATATAAACTTTTACTAATAAGTTGATCAATGGGCCCCGGTAGTGAGCACCACTGTTAAATTTTGGCAGATTTGCTTGATTCCGCCAAGTGAGTTGCACAGGGTAAAACCCACTGAGCAACGGACGAGAGATATGAGGATTGCTGGCCCTCTACACTTCTTAATAATAAAGACTTTATAAGGATCTATTGCACCATTGATAACATTTTACTTAATAATAAAGTAACGGCTACTTCAATTACTCTTTTCTTCCCTTCTTTTTCTTTGTAAATTTCCCCTCTTTCTCACTCTCACGCATAACTTTTAATCCTCAGTATTCCTCGGTGGATTCAACATACTCTGCACTGTAAATCCCTATTTGCTACGATCTAAGGGTTTCATTCAAACATTAAGGCTTCGCCAGAATTCCCTTGATTTGCCAAACCATAATTGCTTCATCAATTTACTTCATATTGACATAATATATTGATCAATCTTGAGGCTTGATTCAATTCTGAATCATAATTTGCTGGAACTCTAGCTTATCTTCCACTTATATCAGAATTTCAACAGCTTGTTTCTCATGTGGATGAAAAGGGCATTATGCAGCTAACTGCCCAGGCAACTAGCGCATGCATGCAGTGCTATCTGTTTTTCTTGAGTTGAGAAAAGCTTGAGTGGAGTAGAGATGGGATGCTTATCCTCTTTAATTCAAATTTAATTGTCCCTAACAATTCACAAGAGCCTTTTATGTTGGCCCCGGTACCAACCCAATGATTTATTATACCAAAAACTTCCAGACAATACCTCCGCCTCCATTCAATAGAGCAACTATCCCCCTTCTGTCTCCAAGTTCCTCAAAGATGTGCAAAGCCGTATTCATGGCAAATACTTGAACAAAATGGCATGAGTAATGATGGATCCTAAATGGAGTCGCCTCCCTTAGTGGGTGTTAATATAGCCATTCTAGTAGAAAAGATCGCCCAGGAGTATCCTTATGTCAGTATGGGTATATACACTTTTCTTAGTAACAAAAAGCCTTGGACGTTAACATATAAACACCAATTGTTCTTCCTATTTGGAGTGTATATACTGTGATAATTTTGTTCAGAACAAAAAATCCAAGCTATTATAGTACTGGTGCCCCAGTTAATATAATCTCTACCAAGCTTATGGCTAAGCTTTCGCTGAAGCCTGATGTAGATCACAGAGTAGTGTATGGGACCTCAAGGGGACAGAGCACTGTGTCAGAGGAGCTTAAAGTGCGTTGACTCTTTAATTTGGTTTGGTGAGGGCTTTCTCTCCAGAGGTGGTTCTGCCAAATATTAGCTACAATATGTTGATTGGTGATGTATTTATGAGGTAATTTGGATCTGTGATCAAAATGGTGGAAGAGACCATTAGTTTCTTGGGACAACAGATCTCCCTTTACTTTACCTCTAGAGGAATCCCAAAGACCCAATCTTTTCCGGCCAGATCAATTTGCTTTATAGCAATGTGTTGATTCCTGTCTGATATTGGCAGATGAAGCGGAGGACCAGAGCCCTTCCCAACCAGATCTATGAATACAAAGGTATCCCCTATGAGCTGTGAACACTGTAGGAATACCATCCGGGCATCAGGCCATATTAGGGACGTAGTTTGAAATTGACATCCCAGAAGGTTTATATGAGGAGATTATGGGACCCTACCAGAAATCCTAGCTCAAACCTCATGTGGCTCCTGGGTTATAGTTACCAGGGCAAGGGGAAGTGAAGGTGCTGATAGTGAGCTTGCAGAGGGAGGCTATGATGGTTCAAAGGCATCAAGTGGCAGTTTATTTACACTTGACCCCTATTGACAATGTTCACCATATTCACGACTTCAGATCATGGGAGGATCTTGGCCTACCAGTAAAATTTCCATTTGGCGTAATGTCAGTGATTCCGCAGTAAGCGCTAACTGGATTGTTGGAGGAACAGAAAGGTAGGGTGATGGCCTTATTTAAAAAATGCCAGGATAGTTTTGCTTCCAATGATCACAACTTAGGGTGGTGCATTTGGTAGACATGGGATATTACCCTCTCATTTGTTCACAGCCTACTAGATGCTCAAAAGTGGCGGAAGAGGTTGTCTCTGATGAGGTAGATAAACGCATTGAACAAGAGATGTTAGAGCCATATAAGAGCCCATGGGCATTGCCAGTAATTATTGTTAAACAAAAAGATGGCACTAACCGGGTAGTCATTGACTATCAAAAGCTCAATAGCATTATGAAGAAAGATTCCTACCCCCTTCTGCAGATTGACGACGCTTTAGATTGACTTGGAGGGGATAACTAATTTTCTGCCATATATTTGTACCAGGTACTGGAATATCAAATAGCTAATGATAGAACGCGAGAAATGTGCCATAATCACTTTGAATTGGTTATTCCAGCCTACACATATGCCACAGGGTTTGTGCAACGCCCTACTAAGTTTCAGCGTGCTATGGATACGATTTTATGTGACTTGAAGCTGTCCTGCGTTTTAGTTTACCTTAATGATATCAATGTTTTCTTGCAAACGTTCACAAGCATCTTTACCACTTGGAGCAAGTGTTCTGCTGACTCACTGATGCTAATATCAAGATCAAGCCTCAGAAGTGTCATTTTTTAAAGAACAATAAAAATACCTTGATTTTGTGGTGGACTCAAAAGGGCTTAAACTGCAGCTGACAAAGGTTGAAGCTATAATTAAGATGACTGTTCAGGCAATAAATGAGATTTCCAAGTGTTCTTGGGGATGATCAGTTATTACCGGCGGTTCATTCTAATTTCAGTTGTATTGGAGCACTGATCTTTGAGTTATTGAAGAAAAATAGCCACTTTTGACTGGATGGAGCAATGCCAAAACTCTTTTTAATGCCTTGCAAACCGCGTTGGCAAGTGCGGCTGTTTTGCAATATCCAAACTTTGAAAAACAATTGATGGTGAAAATGGATGCATCAATTTCCACCATAGGGGCAGTATTATTTCATAAGGATGATGATGGCGTAGTGCACCCTGTCGTTATTTTAGCTGAAGCTTAAACTGTCATGAACAGAATTACACTGTGACTGAGCAGGAGTGCTTAGCAGTTCTATATGCATATAAACAGTTTTGGGTAAATCTCAACAGGGTGAGATTCCAAGTGGTAATATATCATACATCTTTACTCTGGCTGCAAATTTCCATGAATTGAAAGTACAGCTCGCGTAATGGGCATTGTAGCTCCAAGATTATGAATTTAATATTTTACAATGGGTGTGATTAAAACATCAAAATGTAGACTGTCTTTCCTGGTTATTAACGGTCACTATTATGGCGGATTTGGCTGACATTATTTTTGAGAAGATGGTGGTGGGCAAATACCACAATGAGTTACCGCAAGTGATAAAAGTGCTAGGAGAGCTTAAATTAGGATACCTTCTTATGAGATGGGGAACTATATAACAAGATTAAGGAATTTGATGCTGAGTTTCCCTGAGCCCTCTGCTAGACCAGCAATTATTATGGATGCACATTGGGCGGTAGGGCATGGTGGGTTGCTGAAAACGTTGAGCTTTTTTTACCCCACTACTATTGGGAGAGCATGCATCATGACGTGCAGGAGATGGTTAGCTGTTGTAATCAGTGCAAAGTGGAGAAATCCTTTTACAAGAAGACCCCATACCAAATTGTTAAGCCTCGGTTCACATAAATACCATTTCTCTTGATGTGGTGGGGCCTTTGCCAACTGGTACAAAATAAGTATATAATCGTAGCAATTGATCAACTGACGAGATGGGTGAAAGCAAGGACGATTAATGGTTTGGGGGCGGTCACCACCACCATGCTTTTTATAGAGTGTGTCATACAGAGACATGGCTGTATGCAGTTCATCTTAATGAACAACAGAACCAAATTTACTTCACATATTCTGCCCAAGTTGAACAAGATGAAGACAATCCGTGGGGTCTTGACTACACCCTACCATCTGGAATCCAATGGAACAGTGGAACGGGTCAACGGAACATTGGTAAATATTCTATGAAAACTTGTAAAGGATCATCCATCAGAATGGAGCACCCTCTTATCCACCACTGTCTTTGCGTATAATAACTGCTACCATTCTTCCACAGGCAGTAGTCCTTTTCAACTGCTTTATGGTAGATATTAAGCTTTACATGCCCTGCTTTACTTTTGTGTGGAGGACACTGGCAGCGTGAAACCGCAGCATTATTTGATCAATCTAATGGAGATGCTGATCAAACTAAAAACTGAAGCATTTTTTCCATCCTTGGCTAAGAAGATCCATGATCAGGCTGCTAAACAGAGTAGATGTAGTGGACTCCCGCAGTTTGCTGTAGGAGATCATGTCTTGTTCCATGACCAACATGGATTTGGACAGAAGAACAAGCTTGCTAACATTTGGACTAAGACATTTGAAATAATTTAGATAATGGGTATTGATCCCTACACTATTAATGAACCCACGGGTGGTTGGATTATTAACTGAGTTCATGCGAATTTCCTTCAAGCATACAAGCACAAGAGCTTATTTTCTAGTCAAAAGGGGGTAATGTTGAGAAATTGATATGACTGGCCAATAAGCTATACATTTTGGAAGATCGTAAATTAGAGTCAAGGCGAGCCTCAATTTTGAGTGGAAAAAATATTAATGTGAAGTGAATTGATCATAGTATTGATAGTTTGGCGAATTGAGGGAATTTAGCCAAAACCTTGAAATAGATGAAAACTCATAGAATGGAACATATAGGAGATTACTAAGCAGAAGCTTGGAATTGTCCTAGAATACTGAGATAAGAGTTGAGCGGAAGAAATAGAAGAGGAGGTTTTTTTAGTAGTCCGCAGATAGGTTCTGCATTTTTATATTATAATAAAAGTGTCAATAGGGGTGATTGCTCCATATCTTAATATATCAGTTTATTAAGGATCAGCAATCTGCACATCGTCTATTCCATTGCTCAGTGGTAATCACTGTGCAAATCAACTTGGCAGATTTAACCCATGTAAAAAATTTATTAATTTCCTGATTGTTTTTGGCCATAAACCCTATAGTATATTACTTGCACAGGTTCAAGTTTTGTGCAATTTTCCACGTTGTATAGTAGTTGATATAATCGTTTGATAATAGTATGATGACTATTATCTGTAGTTGAATGGAAGTATTAGATTTTGGTCCAACGCTCAGCCAGTATTTCCTCTCAAAATAAATATGATGTCTTTAATAGGGATTTTTTTCCTTATATCACCTAACTCAATCTACTCTTAGATCCCCATTTATGGTTTTCTGGTTTGAAACACAGTTGACAGCAATACCCTATTAGATTCAGCTTCTTCTATGGATCCCCACTCAGATTCTTACTCTTTTTCTTAAAGAGTCTCCCAATTATTGCACACAGCCTTAAAATCCCTGAGAAAGAATAGAACAAATGGATGCTGATAAAGTTTACTAAGCTTTGAATTAGTAAAAGTGATAATCTGGCAAATTATTATCAGGTAAATTCTATATTCTTTAATAATGAATTCTAGGGAATTTATAGTGGGGGTGTCAGAAAATCGACCATGGGCTCAGCTAGTGTGCCAGGCCAACCAGTATGAAGACTGGTGCCCTTTGCTGTTTCGCCTTCATTAGCATACCAACCCCTACAAGTCCTGCGTCCAACCCACCAACTAACCACCAACGGCTTCACCTTTAGCCTCAGGCATCCTCAGCATGTGCCCCAGCAAGTCCTGCCCCCTTCCTGGGTGGCTCAGACACTTCCATGCTGACCCACCCTTGCGACCCTTCACCAACCCATCTTGGCATGCCCCAGCGAGTCCATCCCCCTTCCTGGGCAGCTATGGCACCTCCCGCGCAGGTTCCATCTAGGGTTAATGGCTATGCAGCTCATCCGCTAGTAGCCAGCTGTCCAGATTCCCGCTGATTCCTCATAGAGAGGAGGCATGGGAGCTGGTAACGCCAGCCACTCCAGGCGTGATCACCCACACCTATCAGGATCTCCTATCCCACCTTTCCCACTCTAGTTGCACAAAGCTACTTCAAACAAACAGAAAGATGGCAAACAAGAGATGTTTATTAGGAGGGAATGAACGATTATTTATAATACTTCCAGGGCTAATGCGCCCAAGTGCTCTTTGGCCAATCATCTTCTAGAAAACCCATTGGCCTCTTTAAACCAAAACTCTATCAGATCGTAAACTATTCAGTCATACTTCATAGCGAATCCCTCATAAATCTGCTCATCTGATCACCAATTAATACTAGGTCAATCCATCCTCAGCATAAGTTGCAGGTCAATAATATATAAACTCATAAATAAATAGGAATTCAAACATCCTTGGCATGAGTCACCAGTGCTCCAACTTAGATGACAGAACCATTTCTGACGATTGGTAATGGATTCATCAGCTTTCCACTGGAAACTCCCACAATGATCTTTGGATGGCATTTCAGCAGTGAACGCAGCTTCCATAAAACCTAAACTCAATAAATATATAACATTAAATAGTATTGAACTAGGCGATCAGCTAGCAATTATGCCTGACTAACCAAAACTCCTTTTTTGGATACTATTGGAAGGATTCATATGTTTAAAATCCCAACAGGGGGATTCAGCGTCCAACCCTCAGTTGGCACCTCCTTGATGAAATGTCATCTGATGCCATTGAATCACCCATCCTCATCTCAGCAGTGATGTTCTTCCTCATCCTGGCTTGGATTCTGTCATTAGACATCCTTGAAACCTAAAATGGAAAGAGTCAGAAAACGTGTCCCTAACGTTTTTCTCTAAATCCCAGAAAACCAACCATAGTTGGCAAGCTACCTGCTTAAGCAATGGGACTTATTACCGTTTAAGGCAGGTCACAAACCAACTAATCGATTTGTTAGTTGCAAGCAGCATCACTCGCCTCACAACTTACTCCTTAAATTCCCAATTGGTTGATGATGAAACCTGACCAATCCCAATTGGTACACCTGCTTTTTAATCAACTACCAGCTGCCCCTATTTCGTCAGCAACTCTGCCCAACAAGATTTTAAGCATTCGTCCAGATCAGTATCTGATGGATCTGACCAGGAGAATAACCTAAATCCCCCAAACATAGTTACCCTGATATCAGGGTCAACCAATTTCCAATTCACCTTGAATTAGGGATTTTTACCCTAGTGATCCCTGGTAATCTAGCCAACTGGGAATATAAGCAAAAATCCCAACAACCCATATCACCAAAAGATTTACATGTTCATTTGTTTTAACAAAGGAGAAAGTCCTTTTAAATTCGCCAGTAATTCTATGTCAAAGCACAACCCTTGTTAACGCTATTTAAAACACTCCAGATGATTCCATAACAGCTTAATCTCTGCATTGGATTTTATCTTATGGTTCAAGTACAAATTATTGGCCAGAAGAGTAACTTCACCTGCATCCAAGAAATTAGGAAGCTTTTAACAAAATTCCTGCATACACCTTGAGTTCCAAAGCCTCTTCTTATAGCTCTTCCTGCTTTCCTCAAGCAAATTTATTTCAAGAACCATAAGAACCAAACATATATGTTTCTACTGTAAAAGGATCCATCATGGCTCCTAGAATAGTTGGAAGAGGCTTTTCAAGGAGGCGGGAAAAGGGGTAGTCAGCATGAAGGATGAGATGATTATTTCTGGCATCGATGTACTGCCTCAATAACAAATACTTATTTCTAATGAGTCTGATTTTGTCATGCCAGAGGGAGGTGAGTTGGTATTCCTAGATAATAGAGAACCAATTCTTCTTAATCTTATTATAAAGAGTCTCCTATGTTTCTTGCTTTTCCCTATCAATTTGAAAGTTAAGTCGCATGAGTCGCTGATTGAGTGCAAAAGATTCTTGCCCACGCCTTTTCCAACAGTGGTTCTCCCCTTAATGTCATTTTGTCTAAGCTAATGAAAATCAATAAGGTAGCTCCTGACTTACCTCACTACATGGAATATGTCAACACTGGACTGCAATACACTTGCTCAATTTGGCTTATTCCTCAATACCCATATACTTTGGCAAGTTGTTGTTAAATACTTTGCTGTTGCACTAAGTGATCTTAATTTTGACCTCCCCCTTAGAACCCAGTTTCTCCTTGATCAACCTGCCATCATCACTATGATAAAGGATTCTTACCAATAATAGAACATAAAATCTCATTGATTTTTGAGACCTCCTGCAATGCAAGTCAGGGGTCAAAGATTGGTACTGCCTGTTGGAAAGCAAAACTTGGATTAATAATATCAAATAATTGTGAATTCTCTTTAGTACAGATAGCCCTCCTATGGTAGATAGACAAGAGGGAATGTCTATATATTTGCCAAAGCTGACTACTATACTCCCGAAGTTCCAGGTCGTCATTGACACCAGGTTAAATATCAATATTCCCTCAGGGCAATGACCAGAAATATAAGGCGTGGATAAACCATCTGTCAAGGAAATCCTGACCTACCCAAGAATTTTAGATTCCGCGTGTGCTGGATCCATACTAGTGCTGTTGTCTAACCACACTGATAACCCTAGGACAGTTGGGTTCAATACTCCACCTGCTTATGTTTTTCTACTTCCTGTAGCTATCATAAAATATATACCTTTTAAAGTCTAAGAGGCTTTGTATAAGATTTGCCCCATTTTTAGCTCTAATCAACATATTTATAGGGCGAGAGCTTACAAGTGAGCAACAAAGAATGTTAAGAAATTACTAAAATAATACTCTAATCTTTTCTCAACCTGCAATTATAATTTTGGAAAAAATAAATGGCGTTTTACATCATGTTGAGACTACAGACGCTCACCCATCCAATCCTATCCCGCCAAAAAAGTAAGGTGAAGTAGCTCAGGTGTCTGTTGAGCTTAAGCAGAACTTGTATCTGGAAAACTAGCGCCTTCCCATAGCCCTTAGGCATCTCCCATCTTGCTGTTTGGAAGAAGGATGGTAGTCAATTCATAGTGATGGTCTAATTAAGGCTTAATTACTTTATAAAAAACAGTTACACTCTGCCTTAGATCAATAATTCTTTAAGCTCTATTGCCAGGTCTCAATAAAGTTTCCAATATGGATCTCTGTAGTGGATACTGAAAAGTAGAGCTAGCACACAAATTTCAATTCAGATTCGCGCTCATAGCCAATATAGGGATATTTTGAGCCAACCAGGATGCCTTAAGTCCTTTGCAACGTGCCTGCTACCTTTCAACGCGTCGTGGTTGAGATACTGGGAGTTTAAGGGCGATCCTATGTTCTTTTATGCCTCGATGATATTAAATTATACTTGAGAACTTTTAATGACCACATGGAACATCTCCAGGAAAGTCTTCAACCGTCTCATAAAGGCATCCATAAAGCTTAAGCCTTTGAAGTGAACTTTTTAATCTGAAATGGAATCCTTTAGACAAAAGGTTTTAAAACATCGAAGTTAGCCCACCTAGATAAAGCTGATGCCATTAAAAAAAGTTGCGCCCCCAGAGCCTTATAATATAAGTATTCTTGAGCATAATGGGCTATCATTGTCATTTTAGTTCTTAATTTACCAATCTAAACAAACCCCTCATCTATCTTTTTCTGAAGAAAGTCCCTTTTTAATGGCAGCTTAACAAAAACTTGCTTTAATAAACTTAGTACTGATCTTTGTATTAAACCTACTTTAATTCATCCACGTTTTGACCAGTCATTCGTTTTACTCAGCGATACTAATAATATTTCAGTTAAGGCTATGCTAGCTCAACAGAATGAAGCCCAAGTTGATTATCCAGTGGCTTACAATGACAAGACCCTAAACAAGGCTGAATGAAATAATAGTGTTACCAAGTGCGAGTGCCTGTATGTTTTATTAGTAATCAAACATTTACAGCCATACCTATATGGCACCCGTTTCACCGTTATCACAGATCATGGCTTGCTTCAATGTTTGCAGTAAATGAAGGACCCAGATGGCCAATTAGTAAATTGTTTTAAGACTACTGGATTATAATTTAATCATTGTCCATCGTGAAGGAGAAATTTATCAAAGATGTCCTTGGCCTTTTAAGGATGCCAGTGCTGGGCGCCTAAACCCTTGAAGAATTCTGACTATATGATCTAATTCTCCAGCCTGAACAGTTGAGCTGAAGGCTCCTGAGACCCTAACTGAGCTATGGAAAATGACTAGTATACTCAAAGATTAAAGAATGAATGCTGTATAAGAAAATCACAAGAAAAGGCTTACTTACATACGCCTTTCTTCAAGTACTATTATCATCCTTGAAGGACATTTAATGTGGGACACAATGCTGTGAAGAAGACTCACAAATATTTTTAAAAAAAGCTGCTATTAATATTAATGGGCAGACCATCCACAAAGTTTTAAACCCTGTTTGACTTGTCACACATAGGATTGGGCCAGCCCTAAGTATCAACATCAGTTGTGGCTCCCTCAAGTCCATTTAATGTATTAATCTATTTAATGTATGCTGACCATGGGACGGTCATTACCAAAACAGAAACTACAAAACTAAAAAAACTGAAAACATGAACCAACTGTCCTAAACGAGAATCTGGACACACAAAAATGAGAAAACAACATACCAGGTGGCACAGCGGTGAGCCGCTTATCCCACTATGGTGGTGGAGGAGGGGGGATCAGGCGGATCTATTTGGGTTCAGAATTGAAGAGGCGAATCAATGCTGATAACAAGGGTTTGGGGCGTCCATGGGGTGAGAGTCGAGGTGAATCAGATAATCATTAAAATTGACAATTTGGGCTTGAAGAATAGCCTCCATGATCTCTGCAACATGGTGTTCAGCTTGAATGTGGGCGTCAGGAAGCTGGGCTATTTTTGCAATGTTGGCCCTGGTGACATGTGTGGATGGGGAAAAATCTGCCATTTCAGGAACATGTTTGACAGCAGTGGTGGCAGTTTCAGTGATGCGTTTGATTTCATCTTTTGCAATAGCAGGGAAATTGGGGGTAACATGGTGAAATGCAGCCCTTTTTATTCAGTGACAGATTTTGCCATGTCTTCACAGAGATGGTGATTTTTGGTTGAGGTCACCACGGCCTTGCAAGCTGATAGTCACTTTAGTATGGGGTAGCATCGTTTTTGGGGACATATTGTTTGGGCGGTAGTGGGGCATCAAATTCTGAATTCAGAAAAGATTCTAAATCAAACAGTTTATTCGAAGGTGGGACAGTTTTCACAAGATTTGGACACTTCATCCAATAAGTCCCATGGATTTTGGTTAGCTTAGTTTGATTTGATGCTAGGTAACTATGGTTGGGTGAACTTTGGGGTGGGAGTTTTTTTGGATTGAACATGGGTCCAAGCCTTCACCCAGTTGGTTGGCATGGGTGAAATTGGCCGTCTTGTGTTTGGGTTGCTAGATTTTTCTCCATGCATTGAGCGCATGGCCTAAGGGTGGAAGCAGCCAAAATCCCCATTCAAACGCTGTTGGTGTGGACTGATGGGTGGAGTTGGCCGCGTTTGCAGAGTGTGAATTGTATTGACATGCTTTTTTCATATGGTCCAATCCATGGCTGAGGTGGCAAATTGTGCGACTATTTTGATGCAAGCCCAAAAGAAATGGTTGGGTGCAGATGGTATATAGGCTCGCAGTGAGATGTGCTGGGCCATGGTAAGCTGGTGGAGGTAATGGTGGCCATTGCCCTAGGTGCCGCTAGGCGCTCTGCACCATTTGGGACAATAAATTGGAGGATGAGGTCTGTTCCATAAGTGGACAGCCATAACATCAACTCCTCATAGAGTGTTTGAGGGGGAAGTGTGAGGGGAGGTTTGCAAAGGTCACTACAAGTGTGGTATCATTTGGGAGACATGTTTGGGTGGTGGTAATGAGGGTGTTTTTGTATATTAAGGGCGTTGCTACTTCAGGGTCACGTCCTTTTCAGTGGGGTAGCCAATATCAAAATAGCCCTTATAAGGGCAGAAGTTGATAAATCCTGCTGGTGCAAAGGTGGCTTTTGCCAGCTCAATAATCACTTTGTCGGCATATAGGAAAAGACATCCATATATGACATGGAGGCAAAATCGGATAGTGGATCAAGGTAGGGCTAGGGGGTGGGGGTGGGTTGGGTGGACTTGCGCGAGGTGTATTGCTAAGTCCCTTGGAGGTTTAATTTGGCTAGATGTATTTTGTGGACTGGATGAGCCATCCCATATGCATTTTCCTGCTGGGCGGTAAATGATAGCAGGTGGAGCACCGCTGCCCCACACTAGTGCAGCAGGTGTTGTAATCCTAGGACATAAATTGGATAACTGATGTGGTGAGTCAGCGGTGGAAAATTAACTATCTTTCAAAATTGCTCAAAAGTGATGTTGAGCGGAAAGAAAAAAACCCATTTAATGTTTTCACCATATATGTGGTGGCCCTTTGCCCATTAGTTTACATGGAACAAGTTTTTTTATTAGTTGTAAACCATTTGATAAAATGGGTTGAAGAGATTTTTGTTCCAGATGCCACTTCAAGGCTATAGCTCTATCCCTTATTTAATTTGTTTTTGCTCAGCTCTGATTCCCGGAAACTTTACTATTGTACAATGGATTTAACTTTATTTCGCAGGTAGTCCAAAATCTAATTTTTCTTTTGTGACTAACCAAAGTTTCACTGCCTGGTATAATCCCTCAACCAATGGGGCGTGGAAGGATCTAATAGGAAACTTGTTTCTATCATGCAGAAGATGGCTGCATCAAATCCCACGCTTGAACCATTATCTGCACAGCGCATTGATATATTATCAGATAAGTTAATATTGCATAATCAATATGTCCCATTTAAAGCTCTGTATGCGCTTACCTTTAGAGCAATTAGCCTGTAACCTCTAATAAATTCCTTGGTACCTTAATCAGATTTAACAATGAGAGCCTTGGCTGATGAGTAAAATCTGGCTTCAAGTCCTTGCTACTCAGGTAAATATTTTCATTACAGCAAATGAACCATGCTGTTCCAATATTAGCTGACCTCTTTACTGAAGTTATAGTAAGGCGACCTAGTCCTTTTCTATCACCATTTACCTGGAGCATGGAAGAACAAGCTTGACGTTCTTTGGTCAGGGCCCTACTGTGTCAAAAATAAGGCGGACCTATAATACTTTATTGGAAACGTTTACCAAGGAACAGTGGCTAATTGAGACCATGACCAAATCTTATGGCCATATAATCCCATCCTTCAGGACCTTGAGAGGGGCGTTGTCAGGCTTCAAGATAATAAGTGATTGTGAGTTAGAGAGGGTAAGCTGGGGCCTCCTCATGGAGCAAATGGGGAAAGTACATGGAAATACGGGTGTGTAGCTAACACCAGAACCCAGAGAGGCACATTGGTTGGGTTCTGTATGGCCTGAAAGAAGTACGGGATGGTAGTGTTGACTGTGACAACCTGTTCTTTCAGGTGTCCACCACTCCCTGAGGGGAGAATATGGGCAGGAAGGGAGGGGTACAAGTCAGGTATGACGCCTGTCAAACGGCCTCCCCATAAGCTGGTGTTGTGCAGGTGCGGACCCAGGACAAGGAAGGGGCAATCCTGGTTGACTGCGATTCAGTGCGTTTGCCTACAATAAATGTCGCGGTTTACCAAGTTGGCCTGAAGCTTGATTATTTGCCATTTTAGCTAACATGGACCAGCTGGTGGTGAAACAGATCATGCAGGAAAGTGATAGCAGATATGAAAGGATTTAAAGACTTCATGGACAAAAAGGGTAAGAGAGCAAAATTCTGCTAAAAAATCAGGTTACAAAGAGAAGTTCTTTGGCTTCTCCCCACTCAGGGGCCTTAAATCTGGTAGTCATTTGATCTTGTCTCCCACAAGGAAAATGAGAGTCGTATCGCCTGTCCTGGCTGGTGCAGACGAGCTGCCAAGTACTTAAACAGGGCAACCATATGTCAGTTTAGGGGATAGCATGAGCTACTCCAAATAGCAGCCAGGCCCATATTTGGTGGTGTTTAGATTTGCGCAGCACTAGTGTAGGTGGGGGAAATACCCCAGGTTCTATCCCACAATAGTTTCCTGCACTAGGAGCCCCTTGGGGATTTTTAAAACTCAAAGATGATAAGTGATTCAAGTTCCCACCCCAGAATTGAGCCATGATAAGTAGACTCTCAAGATACATGGTGGTTACCCCTTTATGGTTGGTCATCATTAATGCTAAAAAAGATACGTTGACTCTCAGGTCTTTTGATCAAAATCTGTCACAAAAGGCACCAATGAGAAATTTGATTACTAAGCATAACAAATGGTAATTGATGGATATGCCTTCTGTAATTACACATATGTACCCTGAATAAAAATAGGCGGGATTTCCATCAATGCAATCAGGAAGACATCAACAGTTGAGATCAATGAAGGCAACAATTAGCCAATCAATCTGGAAGGACTTGGAAGATCCTGATTGTATGGAGCTAAGAAAGTCCATTTGGTTGGGTTGGGACCATCTAGTACTAAAAAAAAAGAAAGTCCACTTGGTATCATGTACTCACTTTTTCTATATATATTAAATTCTTTTAAATCAATAAAGTAGTCTATTTACCTCATCCATAGTTTTCATTAACCCTGTCCACTAGTTTTGAAGCTTTAAGTCCCATTTCATACCTCATCTTAAAGTCCATAGCACTTATTAGCTGACAAAACTTTCTCTAGCATTTCAGTGCTTTCTGATAAGATGATGTATCGCTTCATTATGTTGATCCTGAGTCATTGGCGTGGCAGCTCCTTAAATATTCAATATATAAGCAATCTTCCCTTTGGCTTATTGATGATTCAAGTCCAGATCAAATTTCCACTGAAAAATTTTTCCAATCTGCTACTATAAACTTTAACAATAACACCTAATTTAATGTTTATCTCATAATTTAATCTTAAAATCTGGTTTCTTGTTGGTACCACACTTTCTGAAGTTATATCAAGACCTCACCAGATCTAAAAAAAGCTATCCATAAGCTGGGAACAAAATTGAAAATTAATGCTATTTCTGGAATATAAAAATAAAATTTGTAATTGTTGCCTGCTGTCTGGTTTGTATATGCCTATTTTATTAGTGGCTGGCTGTACATAATTGACTAGATAATCCTTAAGCTACCCTGGATTGTGTGAGAACCTGATAAAGTGGTAGTTGACAGGTTAACAAAAATTATTTGATTATTTTGTTTCATTTTTTACGTGTTTTTTAGGTGGGAATACATTCCTCTAGCTTTTCAAAAGTGTCAGTGGGCAGAAACTGGAATCTGCGCACAGTTGTTTACTACCTCTCATTTCTCTCCTAAATCCTCTCAATAAACTTTGCATAAATTGTGCCAGCGGTCTTTGCCCCAATGTACTCCAAGTTCATCTTTTTAAAGTCTATGCGCTCACCACCTCAAATTGACCATTACTCCCTTTATTAGATGGTCCTTCACTGTCTTTTTCTTGTGTAAAGGTACCTTTAGATCAGAATCTTTCTTGTAGTGAGCACTACTTATTGGAAATGGAAGCTACATAGATTAATGGGGGAATTTATTCTTTACTGATATAAGGTAACTTAGTATTTGAGGACAGAAATTGCAATTCTGAGTATCACAGTTCAGTTTAAAGCTTTATTAATAAAGTAATTTTATTTACTAAAAATTTAATAACAAGGGGGTGGAAGGCGAGTTGGTAAGGGTGTACGGCTACCAACCTGAAGGTTGCGGGTTCAATTCCCACCCTTTGCACATCAATTGGAGTGCCAGCCAAACGAAGCTATTGGCGGTTAGTAGGTCTAATAACACACAAACCTTACCCATGAAGTAATCCGAAAAATTTGAGTCCCAATCCAGAGGTGGAAAAGCTTTCTTCAATGGAGTTGACCCTATTCAGGTATCATATCATTTCTTTCTTTCGTTTCTTTCTTTTGGTAATGCCTGTCCCCTGGTCAGCTTGCCTCAGTTAAATAAAGAATTTAATAACAACATATTAAAGTGGTTTTATTTAATATTAGGTACTATGACCAGGGGATGGACATTACCAAAGCTCAAAGAACAAAAATACAAATAAACAGACCTTTCCAAACAGAATGTGTCAACCTCCTATAAAAGTGAGCAAAACACAAACAAACAAACAAGATCACAACCTACCATGTGGGACACCGGCGAGCTGCTCATCCCATCATGGTGGAAGTGGAAGGGGGGTCAGGGGTCTCATTATTGGGTTCTTCAACATCCAAAGCGTGGGCCAAGGTAGAGAGCAAGGGCGTGGGGTTATCAGCAATATGTGGGAGGAGATCTTGGAGGACCAGTTGGTTGTAGAAATTACTATCATTGAAAATCGCGCCAATGTTAGTGGACAAGCATTTCTCTGTTTGAATTCGGGAGGCAGGAAGTTGGAAAGTTAAAGTGGCACTATAATGGGTAACTTTTTCTATGGGCTAGGAAGTGACAACCACTTTCTGAACGGCCTCCGTGGCTTCACTATGCAACTGGAGAATGGTTTTTTGTGATGTGGGGCGTAGGTTGGGGAAAGAGTGGGAATGGGGAGACCTTCGGCAAGCGTTTTTGCTGTGTGGGCAACAGCTTGGTGGAGGAACTCTTTTTTGGATTTGGCAGCAACTGCCACAGAAACTGGTGTTGGGTGCACAATACATAATCATTCAGCTGTCAGGCATAAAAGCACTGCAGGATTGCAGTGGTGAAATGTGTATGGAGAAATTCCCTCATGTCAACATTTGAGACTTTGATCACATCACCTGATTCATCAGTTTCATCCAATGAGGACCATGGGTTCATGTCATATAAATACGCGTTTTCCTCAATAAGGATGGCTGAGGCTGGCAATTGAATTGGGGCTCAGGCTTGAACCATTGTCCAGGATGTTACCTGGTTGGTGGAAGCATTGGTGGCACCTGACTTATGATGGGCCTGATTGTCTGCTGTGGACGCAGCAGTGGCAGCAGGTTTGGGAGGAGAGGAAGGTAGGATGGTACCCCATTCCCATATGGCTGCAGGTTATTGGGTGTATGGGTAGCTAGCGGTCAAGCCTGCAGAGGTGGCAGAACTGGTGAGGCAGGGGCAACTATGCTTTGAGTGATCCAACTCAAAGCAGATTGGACATATGGTTCTCTCACTCTCAACTCAGGCCCAGAATGGGTGGTCAGGGGCAGAGGCTATGAAGGAGCAAGGGGAATCTGCTAAGTGACATATTGCATTTAGGGCTGATCATGGCAAATGCCTGAGGCCCAGTAGGATGTGGCTCCATAGGGACCACAAAGTGAACTATGGGGTTATTACTGTACACTTCTAAACCTTCCATCAGCTCTTGATGGAGCACTGCAGGGGGATGTGAGTGGGCAACCCAGCAAACTGAACCACCAATGTGGAGTCATCAGGAAGCTGGGTGCATGTGGTGGAAATTGGGGTGCCCTCAAAAAGAAGGGACACAGTTGCTATAGTGGCAGCATCAGCTTTGCAAATGAAGCTGAGGTCAAAGTACCCCTTATAGGCGCATAAATTGATAAATCCAGCGGGTTTCATCACCACCTGGGCTATTTCAATGATGGCTTTGTCCACATGTGGGAACAATTTCCCATATTTGCCCCAAAGGCTGAAATGCATATTAGAGCGGGGAAGTACCAGAGGGCAGCGGGGCACTGCCTGGGAGTATGTGAGATGGATTGCGAGATCCTTGGGCAGAATGAAGTGACCCAAGGACTTGGTAGGACTGGATGAACCATTCTGAGCGCATTTTCCCACCAGGCGGAAAACGCTGGGTGGGGTTTTATCGCTGCTCCAAATGGGAGCAGCAGGTGGTGGGGCTTTGGACATCAGTGGGTTTGTGTTTCAGCTAATTTGGCTAGCTATTTGGTTTTGTAAATTTAAATTCGCTCAAAAGTGGGCTTGATCAGATCAAAAAGGTACTTACAAATTAAGGTGTTTTATTAAGGATATTTTATATATATAGAGGTGACTCATGGCAATTTAATGCCCACCTGAAATAAATTACCGGCTTTTTTGCCAGAGTATACCATCACTTTATTCATTGACCTGCAGCAATGGACATCCTATCGGTCAGAACTTGCAGCATCACATATATATGTTTTGGTAATTGCTCCTAAATGTTTATTTCAATTTATTTGAGGTACGCCGACCAGGGGACGGACAATACTGAATCACAACACCCAAAATGACAAAATAAAACTACTAACCAAGTGGAAAGCGGAGACCAGTAAACCCACCATGGCAGAGGGTGAGGAGGGGTTGGGGGGTTGGTTTTCAGAAAGACCCTCCTCGATCATGGGATGTTGGTTACAGTACTGGACCAGAGCAGAGAGCCAGGGCGTTGGGGCATCCGCATAGTGGGGGTGGAGGTCAGCGTAGTAAGAGTTTTCCACTTCCTCATTAAGATAATGACGGGAAAGTGATTTAACAAAAGCTGCGAGGAGAATTTCAGCTTCTTTGTGGGCTTCAGGAAATTGGGTGAAAAGGGAGATACTGTGGCAGGTGATTTTGGCTGAGGGGTTGAATGAAGCAAGCGTTGCGACATTCATAACAGCAACTTCAGCATCATCAAATAGTTTCAAGATGTCACTGCAGGCAGATTCAGGGAAGTCAGGGGGGAAGAAGAGGGTGGGAAGGCCATGCTGGAGCTGAGCCACTGACTGGGCCACCACAGTGTGTAGTTTCAGGCACTGAGGAGAGGCCACCGCAGCTAAGGCGAGCTGGTGGTCACTTTGGAAGGGGGCTGTATTGGGCAGAGGAGCGAAATGGCGAGGGGTAGGGGTTTCATCAAAGTCAGGAAGGAAAAATTCTGCCCGATCATAATCGCCTTGGTAGAGAGGTTGACCTGTATGCTCACTAATGATGACATTACCTGATTCGTCAGTCTCAGCCAATAGATCCCACTGATTTTGGTTCACTGGAATAGTGGCGTTCAAATTTGGGTGGGTGGGATTGAGCGAATAGGCGTCTGCTTGGGTGCCAATGGTGGTCCAAGCATTGATATGATTGGCGGGGTGGATTTAGGTGGGAGAGTGAGGCTGGAGGTTTTGGGGGGGGGGGCTGATTTTCCACGCAGGCCCACTGAATGAGATTGAAGGGTGGGAGGGGGCAGCAAAGCACCCCATACTGAACCTTCAGAGGGGGGCTCAGAAGCCGCAGCAGCGGAATTGGCCTGAGGGCACGCTTTTTTTGCATGGTTGAGGCCAAAGCAGAGGGAACAAATCTGCCTACCATTATCAACCTGAGCCTAAAAGGAATGATCAGGCGCTGCAGCCACACTAGCGTGGGGTGGGATTTGTTGGGCTATGGCAGGGTGGTGTGGGGTGATTGCTCCTAAATGTTTATTAAATTAACTTTATTAGCAACTCAGCTGATTACCTACTAAAATTTCTTTATTGAATCATCCACTATTGAACCCTTGATCAATTTACTATGTGCTATTTTTAATTTTCAACTAGGAAGCCTAAAACATCAAATTAATTAAACAAAATTAGCATCTTTGCCCATTTAATTAAAGTACTACCTCTTAATCGAATCAAAGAAACACAATCTGATAAAATTCCAACACAACATGAGTGGGTAAACTAATAGCTCATTAATTGAATGGTGTTTATAACCTTTTGTTTCTATTCATATTATTAAATTTAAATGAAATTTATGAATGGCCAACGTGGGTTATTTATGTTAGCTATAGTGCTCACTAAAAAGCATATAATTGAAAATATAAAATTTAACAGCAGAATGTAAATTAATAATGAAGATATGTTTTCACAAGGTTGTACTTTAATTTTAGACTACAGATAGAATTATTAAACTTATTGTACTGTTATAGGGGGTGGAAGGCGAGTCAGTAGGTCATATGGCCACCAACCTGAAGGTTGTGGATTCAATTCCTGCCCTTTGCACATTGATTGGGGTGCCAGCCAAAGGAAGATATTGGTAGTTAGTAGGTCTAATAACACGTAAACCTTACCCATGATGTAACCAGAAAAATCTGAGTCCCAATCCAGAGGTTGAAAAAATATCTACAACTGAGTTGACCCTGCTCAGGTTTCATGTTAATACTTACTTTCTCTATTTCAGTAATGTCCATCCCCTGGTTGGCTTGCCTCAAATAAATGCTTATTATACTGTTATAAGATGAATAAAGCTAGTACCAGATTATATAAAGGGAGAAAGAATATTTTTAAGATGTTACAAACTTGAAAATCTCTAAAAAAAGAAAGGTCCTTACTTGTTTTGGGTTGGGCACCAATAGTGCTAAAAAGGTCCTTACTTGTATATTTTTTATATTGCTATATTTAGGAAATTCTAATCAGCTTTTTAAGTTTGCAAGGAAACTTTACTCAATATAATGATAAATACATGAAATGTAAGCCTGTATCATAATTAAAGTATCTAAAACTCTATTCTAGAAGCTGTACAGACAATTTGTTATTATTATCATTATCTACCTGTCATAAAATTAAACATGTGTTTCTTTTGAGCCAAAAAAAACTATTGAAAAAGTCAAAAAAGAACCTTTTCTATAAAAGTATTTAAACTACTTATCTTACCAATTTAAGTAATGTAAATAGTTATTAAGCTTTAATGTTTATTAAAGCTGATATATATCTTTTATTAAAAATCAATGGATCAGTAAGGCATATAAAAGAAGTATAGTAATAATCAATAAAAAAAACCTTAGAAATAAACTACAATCAGGGTGCACAAAAAGAAAGTAGATGTAAACTTATTGGTCATTTTATTAGATCATTTCTTACTATAAATTCTAAGTGTCAATCAATAAGTTGTAATATATATTTTCTTGATGCTTTACAATTGTAAGTAAAACCCTCTAAGTAAATAGCTTCTTAATATCCAAAGAAAGATAAAAGTATATAGAGCCTTTCTCATTTTGGAATCACAGCTATAAACTTATAGGATGGATGTGCAGCACATTAAAATTTATATCACAAGCTTTCCTGGATAAGACTTCCTATTTTGTTATTATCTGTAAACTGTCTAGTAAAGGTAATGAACTTAAATTTTTTATAATTTTATAGATGGATCAATAGAGTTATAGATTTAAGTTCATTTAGCTCAATCTGATCTCTTTTGAGCAAGGATATATATCATGGTTGGTGTTTTACTATATTTTGAAATTATTTGAGGTAAGCTGACCAGGGGATGGACATTACCAATACAAAACCAAATGAGCGAATCAAAAATACAAACCAAACGCCCTAAATGAGTGGTTAGACACCAAAACCAAAGGAAAATTACCTACCAGGTATAGCAGCAGTGAACCGCTTATCCCACCATGATGGAGGGTGAGGGGGATCAGGCGGATCATTGATTTCATTCACACTATTGAAGAGGCGGATCAAAGCTGAGAGCAAGGGGGTTGGGGCATCCGCAGGATGTGGGTTGAGGTAAAAATAGACAATTGTTAAGATCTTTGGTAACAATCTGGGCCTGGAGCAAAGCCTCCAGGAGTTCAGTAACATGGTGTTCAGCTTGTATGCATGCATCAGGAAGCTGAGCAAAATTTTTAATATTGGCTCTGGTGATACGTGTGATGGGGGAAAATTCTGCCATTGCAGCAACATGCTTGACAGCGGAGGTGGCAGGCTCTTTTAATTGTTCAATTTCCACTTTTGCAACCTCAGGGAAATTGGCAGAGAATCTTTTAAATTTAACCCTTCTTTAAATTCAGCAACAAAGAGTGCCATGGCTTCATGGAGATGGTGACTATCAGGAGAGGCCACTGTGGCCTCAGCAAGTTGATGGTCACTCAATAACAGGGTAGCGGTGGGTCTGGGGATATATTTCTTGGGTGAGAATGGGGCATCAAAGTCTGAAGGCAAATATGGTTCTAAATTACTTGGAAAGTCTGGAGGTGGGACAATTTCCCCAGATTTGGTTATTTCATCTAATAAGTCCCAGGGATTTTGGTTGAGTAGGATTGATTAAGAGAGATGTGGCTGTGGTTAAGTAAGTTTTGGGGCAGGAATTTGGTTGGTTTAAATTTGGGTCCAAACCTGCTCCTGATTGGGTATATTGTGAGAAATTTGGCCAGCTTGAGCTTTGGTTGCAAAGGTTTGATGATTGTTTAAACGTTCAGCTGGAGGGGGTGGGGCAGCCAAAACCCCACTAAAACGCTGTTTGTGTGGCCTCATGTGTGGGCTTGGCAGTTTCTGAATTTTTTTGAACTGTAGTAACAGCCCTTTTTGGAGTGGTCCAACTAATGGAAGAGGGGGAAAACTGTGCAGCCTGTTATCAACGCGAGCCCAAAAGAAGTGATCCAGTGCAGATGGGATATAGGCACGTGGTGGGATGTGCTGGGCTATAATTGGCTGGTGGGGGGTAATGGTGGCCATTGTTATGGTGCCACTAATCGTTCAGCACCGCTCAGGACAAGGAAGTGGAGGATGGGGTCTGGTTCATATTTGGACAGTCCTTTCATCAAACTTTTATAGAGTGTTTGAAGGGGAAGGTATGAAGGAAGGTTTTCAAAGGTCACCACAAATGTGGTATTATTGGGGAGGCGTGTAAAGGTGGTGGTAATGGGTGTGTTTTTATATATTAAGGGCGTAGCTGCTGCTGCTGCATTATCCACTTTGGTGGGAAAGCCTATATCAATTTAGCCCTTATAAGGGTGGAAGTTGATAAACCCAGCTGGTGCAAACGTGGCCATAGCCATCTCATATATCGCTTTGTTGGCATATGGGAAGAGACATCCATACTCAACACAGAGGCAAAAGCAAATATTGGATTGGGGTAGGGCTAGGGGGTTGGGGCGGGATAGGTGGACTCACGCTAAGTGTAATAATAAGTCCCTTGGAGGGACAAATTGGCCCAATGCATTAGGTGGGCTGGATGAGCCAGTCTGCATATGTTTGTCTGCTGGGCAGAAAACGCTATCAGGTGGAGCACCGCTGCCTCATACTAGAGCAGCAGGTGGTGGATCTGCAGACATAAATGGGAAACTGATGCGGTGTAGGTGGCAATGAAAAATTAATGGTTATTTTTAAAATAAAATTCACTTGAAAGTAATGTCGAGCAGAAAGAAAGCCTTTTTGTTTTACTATATTTTGTAACTGTAAAAGTCTAAGATACTAAAACCAAAGTATCCCTTTCAAGTTTCTTTTTGAACTAGGGACCCAAGCCTATATTTTTGTATTGAAAGGTCATATTAATTTAGATAGTTACTATAGAAATAATAATCTGTTTAAAGATTTGGAATGCTTTTCTCATAGATATACATAATGAATGTAAATAATAAAGTAAATTTTATTTGAGGTGGGCTGACCTGGGGACAATACCGCACCAATTGAGGGGAAATCAAATGAATGGGAAAGGAGGATAAAATCTGGAAAACCTCCATGCGTGGCGTATGATAGGCCAGGAACTTCATGGACCACCTTTGCTATTTGCTATCTCGGTTTGGGGCATTGGTGCACAACGCCAACACAGTCATAGTCGTCCCCTACCCAAAGTTCCTGTACCAGAATCAAACTCAGGGAGGCAGTGGTAGGGGTCCCTATTCTACCAATGGGGTATCCTCCCCTGTAACTAATAAAGTAGATTTTTATATGAATCGTGAATCAAGGACATTTACTAAAGTTATAGTCTAATCTGTATTTGTTTTTATATTTATTGTAACAAACGCTTAATTTGCTTACAAATTTATTCCTTGACTAGTTTATGATATAAAGTTTTTTCATCTTAAGATGGATACTTATTTTAAAACACTTTCATCTTATGCTCAGCCCTAAAAGATAGCTTATTAATTTGTCTTAATCATCTATGATCACTTCTTTATTACAATTTAATATGTGTAATTTAGATGAGCCATCACTTGTCACATAGTCTAGGCCTTGGAGGGCCTATTTAAAGGTTCTTTGGTGACCATTTGTCTAAGGAGCAAAGAAATTGTATAGGAACACATTCTTAAAGTTCCTTATCTTCAATTGATAACTACATTTTTCAGTCCTTGGGCCATGAAATAAAGTCAAATAACAATTTATGAAATTTATCATATAAACTTTAAAAATGGATATGCATGTTTATGTTTAAAGTAATTATAAAGAGATGAGTTATTCTTAAGAAAGAAGGCTAAAAAGATAGTTTTAATATGGTTCAAGCTACTTTTTTGAAAATCAAAGTATTGAGTTTTTTGTACATACTAAGGTAACATGTTTGATATTATATTACTATCTGATTGTCTTTGTAATTTATACAAATTCTGATATGCCAGGGATTATAGTACCATATAGACTTCAGTTTTGGTATAGAAGTAAGCTGTACTATAGTTATAAATTATAATTGTAATTGAAAAAGTAATAGCTTGTTAAAATATAATCTATATAGATACATTATAAGAAAAATATTATACATATATTGCTTATTTGCTTTATAAATTTTTGATTAGAAAACTTTTCTCTCTCATTGCAAACACTTTTGCAACATATTTAATTCTAGACTAGGTAAGTTTGATAATCTCATTGAGGATATTAGTGTGCACCCAATGTCAAGTTGCAGTTGGGCGAGCAAAGTAAAGGGCCCAAGAGTGGGCCCCACACCATTCAAATTTCGTAAATGCCCCAGCAACACCGGCATCCTAGATAAAAACAATAAAAAACTGGCAGTTAGTATTTCCCCAGAGATTTTGGTCTGGAAGAAAAAATGTAATCAGTTCATCAATACTCCACAATCCCAGCCCCTGTCATCAGTGGAGCATGGGGTTCAAGTATTCCTGGATAAACAACAAACGGCACTTTGAGAAAAGTTTTGTGGAGATGTACACACACATTTCCCAAATGCAGTGTATGTCGCACCGCACTCCATACCTCGTGGTTGCCTGGATCATGGGTTCAAAAACAAAAATGAGGCGGATGAAGCCACAAAAGTGCGGGTGGTGGTGGACCTCCTGGATGGTCAACGGGTAGTTGACATGAAGCGCACTCATTGGATTAAATTGAACCAAACCTCTGTAATTTTCAACTTTCTACCTACTACAGTCAAGCGCACCATGATGGAGCACTAGCTGAAGGCTGGGCTCACTGAATACGTGGAAATCCAATCATTTTAGATGCAGTGATTTACACTCATGTGGACCTGTGCATAGGCAAAGTAATTGCTGTTCTCACCCTGTCTGCAGGGATAGCGGAAGATTTGACCCAAATCCCACACACCACTTTTGTGGAAATTGATGGGCAAGAATCCCATCCATTCTGGGTCGCCATGGATAGTGTGCCTCCTATCTGCACCTTCTGTCATCTTTTGGCCACAAGGCCCATACCTGCCCCACCAAGGAGGGCATTAATCAAAAGAAAATCATCCCAGATGTTATGAGCGGAGCAGATGCCCATTATTAACTGGCCATAAACATTGATGTTGCCTTCCCATGGGGCGTGCAGAGGTGCTACATTCAAGTCAAACCTGTGTCCCCGCAGGAGAATAAGAAGGCCAAGAAGGCCCACAGGGCAGCGGCTGTATCCATGATCCCACATGCCCAGCTCCAGGATGACATCAAATCAATTGCTGCAGAAGCAGCTTGAAAATCCATCCACCAATCAGATTGGGCCACCCAGCATGATGACCCAATGGGTGAGTCAGATATGCCCAAACAATGTTACCAAGCCTTGATCAAAACTGATTTGCCCACTAATATCCCAACCAATCTTTGCTGACCTGCGATGGTGCACCGCAGGAACACAGCAATGCAAAGTTTTTCAACAAAGCTGGAAAAGAGAACAACAAAAACACACCTTATCAAAAGTAACATATACCCTTAAGCTGTCATATGTAGGTCCAGCAATGAGGTCACAAACCACCGCCACAAAGAAAATGGAAAAGGGATGCCAAGGGGGCCCTTTCCCTCACACCTAAGGTGTAATGGGGAGAGCCTTCAAAATAGGGATGTTGAACATCACTGAACTCAAGGCCTCGCTGTCCTGGGGTAGGAAAATGAGTTTTTTAAAGAATAAT